>CAWWDY010001874.1:0-70735 GCA_963942605.1 Poecilus cupreus
AAAACAGCGTTTTTCTATGTTTTTGCAAGTTTAAAACAGCAATTTTATCGTCATTTCTCATAAATCGCCGTTTCACACGAAAGAAACCTGAATTTATCAGTTTGAATAGTTAAAAACAGCGTTTTTCTATGTTTTTGCAAGTTTAAAACAGCAATTTTATCGTCATTTCTCATAAATCGCCGTTTCACACGAAAGAAACATGAATTTAACAGTTTGAATAGTTAAAAACAGCGTTTTTCTATGTTTTTGCAAGTTTAAAACAGCAATTTTATCGTCATTTCTCATAAATCGCCGTTTCACACGAAAGAAACAAGAATTTGTCAGTTTGAATAGTTCAAAACAGCGTTTTTCTATGTTTTTGCAAGTTTAAAACAGCAATTTTGTTGTCATTTCTCATAAATCGCCGTGTCGCAAGAAAGAAACATAAATTTATCAGTTTAAATAGTTCAAAACAGCGTTTTTCTATGTTTTTGCTAGTTTAAAACAGCAATTTTATCGTCATTTCTCATAAATCGCCGTTTCACATGAAAGAAACATGAATTTGTCAGTTTGAATAGTTAAAAACAGCGTTTTTCTATGTTTTTGCTAGTTTAAAACAGCAATTTTATCGTCATTTCTCATAAATCGCCGTTTCACACGAAAGAAACATGAATTTATCAGTTTGAATAGTTGAAAACAGCGTTTTTTCTATGTTTTTGCAAGTTTAAAACAGCAATTTTATCGTCATTTCTCATAAATCGCCGTTTCACACGAAAGAAACATGAATTTGTCAGTTTGAGTAGTTCAAAACAGCGTTTTTCTATGTTTTTGCAAGTTTAAAACAGCAATTTTATCGTCATTTCTCATAAATCGCCGTTTCACACGAAAGAAACATGAATTTGTCAGTTTGAATAGTTCAAAACAGCTTTTTCCTATGTTTTTGCAAGTTTAAAACAGCAATTTTATCGTCATTTCTCATAAATCGCCGTTTCACACGAAAGAAACATGAATTTGTCAGTTTGAATAGTTAAAAACAGCGTTTTTCTATGTTTTTGCAAGTTTAAAACAGCAATTTATCGTCATTTCTCATAAATCGCCGTTTCACACGAAAGAAACATGAATTTATCAGTTTGAATAGTTAAAAACAGCGTTTTTCTATGTTTTTGCAAGTTTAAAACAGCAATTTTATCGTCATTTCTCATAAATCGCCGTTTCACACGAAAGAAACATGAATTTGTCAGTTTGAATAGTTAAAAACAGCGTTTTTCTATGTTTTTGCAAGTTTAAAACAGCAATTTTATCGTCATTTCTCATAAATAGCCGTTTCACACGAAAGAAACCTGAATTTATCAGTTTGAATAGTTAAAAACAGCGTTTTTCTATGTTTTTGCAAGTTTAAAACAGCAATTTTATAGTCATTTCTCATAAATCGCCGTTTCACACGAAAGAAACATGAATTTATCAGTTTGAATAGTTAAAAACAGCGTTTTTCTATGTTTTTGCAAGTTTAAAACAGCAATTTTATCGTCATTTCTCATAAATCGCCGTTTCACACGAAAGAAACATGAATTTGTCACTTTGAATAGTTCAAAACAGCGTTTTTCTATGTTTTTGCAAGTTTAAAACAGCAATTTTATCGTCATTTCACAAAAATCCACCGTTTCGAACGAAAGAAACCTGAATTTATCAGTTTGAATAGTTAAAAACAGCGTTTTTCTATGTTTTTGCAAGTTTAAAACAGCAATTTTATAGTCATTTCTCATAAATCGCCGTTTCACACGAAAGAAACATGAATTTATCAGTTTGAATAGTTAAAAACAGCGTTTTTCTATGTTTTTGCAAGTTTAAAACAGCAATTTTATCGTCATTTCTCATAAATCGCCGTTTCACACGAAAGAAACATGAATTTGTCACTTTGAATAGTTCAAAACAGCGTTTTTCTATGTTTTTGCAAGTTTAAAACAGCAATTTTATCGTCATTTCTCATAAATCGCCGTTTCACACGAAAGAAACCTGAATTTATCAGTTTGAATAGTTAAAAACAGCGTTTTTCTATGTTTTTGCAAGTTTAAAACAGCAATTTTATCGTCATTTCTCATAAATCGCCGTTTCACACGAAAGAAACATGAATTTAACAGTTTGAATAGTTAAAAACAGCGTTTTTCTATGTTTTTGCAAGTTTAAAACAGCAATTTTATCGTCATTTCTCATAAATCGCCGTTTCACACGAAAGAAACAAGAATTTGTCAGTTTGAATAGTTCAAAACAGCGTTTTTCTATGTTTTTGCAAGTTTAAAACAGCAATTTTGTTGTCATTTCTCATAAATCGCCGTGTCGCAAGAAAGAAACATAAATTTATCAGTTTAAATAGTTCAAAACAGCGTTTTTCTATGTTTTTGCTAGTTTAAAACAGCAATTTTATCGTCATTTCTCATAAATCGCCGTTTCACATGAAAGAAACATGAATTTGTCAGTTTGAATAGTTAAAAACAGCGTTTTTCTATGTTTTTGCTAGTTTAAAACAGCAATTTTATCGTCATTTCTCATAAATCGCCGTTTCACACGAAAGAAACATGAATTTATCAGTTTGAATAGTTGAAAACAGCGTTTTTTCTATGTTTTTGCAAGTTTAAAACAGCAATTTTATCGTCATTTCTCATAAATCGCCGTTTCACACGAAAGAAACATGAATTTGTCAGTTTGAGTAGTTCAAAACAGCGTTTTTCTATGTTTTTGCAAGTTTAAAACAGCAATTTTATCGTCATTTCTCATAAATCGCCGTTTCACACGAAAGAAACATGAATTTGTCAGTTTGAATAGTTCAAAACAGCTTTTTTCTATGTTTTTGCAAGTTTAAAACAGCAATTTTATCGTCATTTCTCATAAATCGCCGTTTCACACGAAAGAAACATGAATTTGTCAGTTTGAATAGTTAAAAACAGCGTTTTTCTATGTTTTTGCAAGTTTAAAACAGCAATTTTATCGTCATTTCTCATAAATCGCCGTTTCACACGAAAGAAACATGAATTTATCAGTTTGAATAGTTAAAAACAGCGTTTTTCTATGTTTTTGCAAGTTTAAAACAGCAATTTTATCGTCATTTCTCATAAATCGCCGTTTCACACGAAAGAAACATGAATTTGTCAGTTTGAATAGTTAAAAACAGCGTTTTTCTATGTTTTTGCAAGTTTAAAACAGCAATTTTATCGTCATTTCTCATAAATAGCCGTTTCACACGAAAGAAACCTGAATTTATCAGTTTGAATAGTTAAAAACAGCGTTTTTCTATGTTTTTGCAAGTTTAAAACAGCAATTTTATAGTCATTTCTCATAAATCGCCGTTTCACACGAAAGAAACATGAATTTATCAGTTTGAATAGTTAAAAACAGCGTTTTTCTATGTTTTTGCAAGTTTAAAACAGCAATTTTATCGTCATTTCTCATAAATCGCCGTTTCACACGAAAGAAACATGAATTTGTCACTTTGAATAGTTCAAAACAGCGTTTTTCTATGTTTTTGCAAGTTTAAAACAGCAATTTTATCGTCATTTCACAAAAATCCACCGTTTCGAACGAAAGAAACCTGAATTTATCAGTTTGAATAGTTAAAAACAGCGTTTTTCTATGTTTTTGCAAGTTTAAAACAGCAATTTTATAGTCATTTCTCATAAATCGCCGTTTCACACGAAAGAAACATGAATTTATCAGTTTGAATAGTTAAAAACAGCGTTTTTCTATGTTTTTGCAAGTTTAAAACAGCAATTTTATCGTCATTTCTCATAAATCGCCGTTTCACACGAAAGAAACATGAATTTGTCACTTTGAATAGTTCAAAACAGCGTTTTTCTATGTTTTGCAAGTTTAAAACAGCAATTTTATCGTCATTTCTCATAAATCGCCGTTTCACACGAAAGAAACCTGAATTTATCAGTTTGAATAGTTAAAAACAGCGTTTTTCTATGTTTTTGCAAGTTTAAAACAGCAATTTTATCGTCATTTCTCATAAATCGCCGTTTCACACGAAAGAAACATGAATTTAACAGTTTGAATAGTTAAAAACAGCGTTTTTCTATGTTTTTGCAAGTTTAAAACAGCAATTTTATCGTCATTTCTCATAAATCGCCGTTTCACACGAAAGAAACAAGAATTTGTCAGTTTGAATAGTTCAAAACAGCGTTTTTCTATGTTTTTGCAAGTTTAAAACAGCAATTTTGTTGTCATTTCTCATAAATCGCCGTGTCGCAAGAAAGAAACATAAATTTATCAGTTTAAATAGTTCAAAACAGCGTTTTTCTATGTTTTTGCTAGTTTAAAACAGCAATTTTATCGTCATTTCTCATAAATCGCCGTTTCACATGAAAGAAACATGAATTTGTCAGTTTGAATAGTTAAAAACAGCGTTTTTCTATGTTTTTGCTAGTTTAAAACAGCAATTTTATCGTCATTTCTCATAAATCGCCGTTTCACACGAAAGAAACATGAATTTATCAGTTTGAATAGTTGAAAACAGCGTTTTTTCTATGTTTTTGCAAGTTTAAAACAGCAATTTTATCGTCATTTCTCATAAATCGCCGTTTCACACGAAAGAAACATGAATTTGTCAGTTTGAGTAGTTCAAAACAGCGTTTTTCTATGTTTTTGCAAGTTTAAAACAGCAATTTTATCGTCATTTCTCATAAATCGCCGTTTCACACGAAAGAAACATGAATTTGTCAGTTTAAATAGTTCAAAACAGCTTTTTTCTATGTTTTTGCAAGTTTAAAACAGCAATTTTATCGTCATTTCTCATAAATCGCCGTTTCACACGAAAGAAACATGAATTTGTCAGTTTGAATAGTTAAAAACAGCGTTTTTCTATGTTTTTGCAAGTTTAAAACAGCAATTTTATCGTCATTTCTCATAAATCGCCGTTTCACACGAAAGAAACATGAATTTATCAGTTTGAATAGTTAAAAACAGCGTTTTTCTATGTTTTTGCAAGTTTAAAACAGCAATTTTATCGTCATTTCTCATAAATCGCCGTTTCACACGAAAGAAACATGAATTTGTCAGTTTGAATAGTTAAAAACAGCGTTTTTCTATGTTTTTGCAAGTTTAAAACAGCAATTTTATCGTCATTTCTCATAAATAGCCGTTTCACACGAAAGAAACCTGAATTTATCAGTTTGAATAGTTAAAAACAGCGTTTTTCTATGTTTTTGCAAGTTTAAAACAGCAATTTTATAGTCATTTCTCATAAATCGCCGTTTCACACGAAAGAAACATGAATTTATCAGTTTGAATAGTTAAAAACAGCGTTTTTCTATGTTTTTGCAAGTTTAAAACAGCAATTTTATCGTCATTTCTCATAAATCGCCGTTTCACACGAAAGAAACATGAATTTATCAGTTTGAATAGTTCAAAACAGCGTTTTTCTATGTTTTTGCAAGTTTAAAACAGCAATTTTATTGTCATTTCTCATAAATCGCCGTTTCGCAAGAAAGAAACATGAATTTATCAGTTTGAATAGTTCAAAACAGCGTTTTTCTATGTTTTTGCAAGTTTAAAACAGCAATTTTATCGTCATTTCTCATAAATCGCCGTTTCACACGAAAGAAACATGAATTTGTCAGTTTGAATAGTTCAAAACAGCGTTTTTCTATGTTTTTGCAAGTTTAAAACAGCAATTTTATCGTCATTTCTCATAAAACGCCGTTTCACACGAAAGAAACATGAATTTGTCAGTTTGAATAGTTAAAAACAGCGTTTTTCTATGTTTTTGCAAGTTTAAAACAGCAATTTTATCGTCATTTCTCATAAATCGCCGTTTCACACGAAAGAAACCTGAATTTATCAGTTTGAATAGTTAAAAACAGCGTTTTTCTATGTTTTTTCAAGTTTAAAACAGCAATTTTATCGTCATTTCTCATAAATCGCCGTTTCACACGAAAGAAACATGAATTTGTCAGTTTGAATAGTTCAAAACAGCGTTTTTCTATGTTTTTGCAAGTTTAAAACTGCAATTTTATCGTCATTTCTCATAAATCGCCGTTTCACACGAAAGAAACCTGAATTTATCAGTTTGAATAGTTCAAAACAGCGTTTTTCTATGTTTTTGCAAGTTTAAAACAGCAATTTTATCGTCATTTCTCATAAATCGCAGTTTCACACAAAAGAAACATGAATTTATCAGTTTGAATAGTTCAAAACAGCGTTTTTCTATGTTTTTGCAAGTTTAAAACAGCAGTTTTATCGTGATTTCACAAAAATCCACCGTTTCGAACGAAAGAAACCTGAATTTATCAGTTTGAATAGTTAAAAACAGCGTTTTTCTATTTTTTTTGCAAGTTTAAAACAGCAATTTTTCGTCATTTCTCATAAATCGCCGTTTCACACGAAAGAAACATGAATTTGTCAGTTTAAATAGTTCAAAACAGCGTTTTTCTATGTTTTTGCAAGTTTAAAACAGCAATTTTATTGTCATTTCTCATAAATCGCCGTTTCGCATGAAAGAAACATGAATTTATCAGTTTGAATAGTTCAAAACAGCGTTTTTCTATGTTTTTGCTAGTTTAAAACAGCAATTATATCGTCATTTCTCATAAATCGCCGTTTCGCACGAAAGAAACCTGAATTTATCAGTTTGAATAGTTAAAAACAGCGTTTTTCTATGTTTTTGCAAGTTTAAAACAGTAATTTTATCGTCATTTCTCATAAATCGCCGTTTCACACGAAAGAAACATGAATTTGTCACTTTGAATAGTTCAAAACAGCGTTTTCTATGTTTTTGCAAGTTTAAAACAGCAATTTTATCGTCATTTCTCATAAATCGCCGTTTCACACGAAAGAAACATGAATTTGTCAGTTTGAATAGTTCAAAACAGCGTTTTTCTATGTTTTTTCAAGTTTAAAACAGCAATTTTATCGTCATTTCACAAAAATCCACCGTTTCGAACGAAAGAAACCTGAATTTATCAGTTTGAATAGTTAAAAACAGCGTTTTTCTATGTTTTTGCAAGTTTAAAACAGCAATTTTATAGTCATTTCTCATAAATCGCCGTTTCACACGAAAGAAACATGAATTTATCAGTTTGAATAGTTAAAAACAGCGTTTTTCTATGTTTTTGCAAGTTTAAAACAGCAATTTTATCGTCATTTCTCATAAATCGCCGTTTCACACGAAAGAAACATGAATTTGTCACTTTGAATAGTTCAAAACAGCGTTTTTCTATGTTTTTGCAAGTTTAAAACAGCAATTTTATCGTCATTTCTCATAAATCGCCGTTTCACACGAAAGAAACAAGAATTTGTCAGTTTGAATAGTTCAAAACAGCGTTTTTTTTATGTTTTTGCAAGTTTAAAACAGCAATTTTGTTGTCATTTCTCATAAATCGCCGTGTCGCAAGAAAGAAACATGAATTTATCAGTTTAAATAGTTCAAAACAGCGTTTTTCTATGTTTTTGCTAGTTTAAAACAGCAATTTTATCGTCATTTCTCATAAATCGCCGTTTCACATGAAAGAAACATGAATTTGTCAGTTTAAATAGTTAAAAACAGCGTTTTTCTATGTTTTTGCAAGTTTAAAACAGCAATTTTATCGTCATTTCTCATAAATCGCCGTTTCACACGAAAGAAACATGAATTTATCAGTTTGAATAGTTGAAAACAGCGTTTTTTCTATGTTTTTGCAAGTTTAAAACAGCAATTTTATCGTCATTTCTCATAAATCGCCGTTTCACACGAAAGAAACATGAATTTGTCAGTTTGAGTAGTTCAAAACAGCGTTTTTCTATGTTTTTGCAAGTTTAAAACAGCAATTTTATCGTCATTTCTCATAAATCGCCGTTTCACACGAAAGAAACATGAATTTGTCAGTTTGAATAGTTCAAAACAGCGTTTTTCTATGTTTTTGCAAGTTTAAAACAGCAATTTTATCGTCATTTCTCATAAATCGCCGTTTCACACGAAAGAAACATGAATTTGTCAGTTTGAATAGTTCAAAACAGCGTTTTTCTATGTTTTTGCAAGTTTAAAACAGCAATTTTATCGTCATTTCTCATAAAACGCCGTTTCACACGAAAGAAACATGAATTTGTCAGTTTGAATAGTTAAAAACAGCGTTTTTCTATGTTTTTGCAAGTTTAAAACAGCAATTTTATCGTCATTTCTCATAAATCGCCGTTTCACACGAAAGAAACCTGAATTTATCAGTTTGAATAGTTAAAAACAGCGTTTTTCTATGTTTTTGCAAGTTCAAAACAGCAATTTTATCGTCATTTCTCATAAATCGCCGTTTCACACGAAAGAAACATGAATTTATCAGTTTGAATAGTTAAAAACAGCGTTTTTCTATGTTTTTGCAAGTTTAAAACAGCAATTTTATCGTCATTTCTCATAAATCGCCGTTTCACACGAAAGAAACATGAATTTGTCACTTTGAATAGTTCAAAACAGCGTTTTTCTATGTTTTTGCAAGTTTAAAACAGCAATTTTATCGTCATTTCTCATAAATCGCCGTTTCACACGAAAGAAACAAGAATTTGTCAGTTTGAATAGTTCAAAACAGCGTTTTTTTATGTTTTTGCAAGTTTAAAACAGCAATTTTGTTGTCATTTCTCATAAATCGCCGTGTCGCAAGAAAGAAACATGAATTTATCAGTTTAAATAGTTCAAAACAGCGTTTTTCTATGTTTTTGCTAGTTTAAAACAGCAATTTTATCGTCATTTCTCATAAATCGCCGTTTCACATGAAAGAAACATGAATTTGTCAGTTTGAATAGTTAAAAACAGCGTTTTTCTATGTTTTTGCAAGTTTAAAACAGCAATTTTATCGTCATTTCTCATAAATCGCCGTTTCACACGAAAGAAACATGAATTTATCAGTTTGAATAGTTGAAAACAGCGTTTTTTCTATGTTTTTGCAAGTTTAAAACAGCAATTTTATCGTCATTTCTCATAAATCGCCGTTTCACACGAAAGAAACATGAATTTGTCAGTTTGAGTAGTTCAAAACAGCGTTTTTCTATGTTTTTGCAAGTTTAAAACAGCAATTTTATCGTCATTTCTCATAAATCGCCGTTTCACACGAAAGAAACATGAATTTGTCAGTTTGAATAGTTCAAAACAGCGTTTTTCTATGTTTTTGCAAGTTAAAAACAGCAATTTTATCGTCATTTCTCATAAATCGCCGTTTCACACGAAAGAAACATGAATTTGTCAGTTTGAATAGTTCAAAACAGCGTTTTTCTATGTTTTTGCAAGTTTAAAACAGCAATTTTATCGTCATTTCTCATAAAACGCCGTTTCACACGAAAGAAACATGAATTTGTCAGTTTGAATAGTTAAAAACAGCGTTTTTCTATGTTTTTGCAAGTTTAAAACAGCAATTTTATCGTCATTTCTCATAAATCGCCGTTTCACACGAAAGAAACCTGAATTTATCAGTTTGAATAGTTAAAAACAGCGTTTTTCTATGTTTTTGCAAGTTTAAAACAGCAATTTTATCGTCATTTCTCATAAATCGCCGTTTCACACGAAAGAATCATGAATTTATCAGTTTGAATAGTTCAAAACAGCGTTTTTCTATGTTTTTGCAAGTTTAAAACAGCAATTTTATTGTCATTTCTCATAAATCGCCGTTTCGCAAGAAAGAAACATGAATTTATCAGTTTGAATAGTTCAAAACAGCGTTTTTCTATGTTTTTGCAAGTTTAAAACAGCAATTTTATCGTCATTTCTCATAAATCGCCGTTTCACACGAAAGAAACATGAATTTTTCAGTTTGAGTAGTTCAAAACAGCGTTTTTCTATGTTTTTGCAAGTTTAAAACAGCAATTTTATCGTCATTTCTCATAAAACGCCGTTTCACACGAAAGAAACATGAATTTGTCAGTTTGAATAGTTAAAAACAGCGTTTTTCTATGTTTTTGCAAGTTTAAAACAGCAGTTTTATCGTGATTTCACAAAAATCCACCGTTTCGAACGAAAGAAACCTGAATTTATCAGTTTGAATAGTTCAAAACAGCGTTTTTCTATATTTTTGCAAGTTTAAAACAGCAATTTTATCGTCATTTCTCATAAAACGCCGTTTCACACGAAAGAAACATGAATTTGTCAGTTTGAATAGTTAAAAACAGCGTTTTTCTATGTTTTTGCAAGTTTAAAACAGCAATTTTATCGTCATTTCTCATAAATCGCCGTTTCACACGAAAGAAACCTGAATTTATCAGTTTGAATAGTTAAAAACAGCGTTTTTCTATGTTTTTTCAAGTTTAAAACAGCAATTTTATCGTCATTTCTCATAAATCGCCGTTTCACACGAAAGAAACATGAATTTGTCAGTTTGATTAGTTCAAAACAGCGTTTTTCTATGTTTTTGCAAGTTTAAAACAGCAATTTTATCGTCATTTCTCATAAATCGCCGTTTCACACGAAAGAAACCTGAATTTATCAGTTTGAATAGTTCAAAACAGCGTTTTTCTATGTTTTTGCAAGTTTAAAACAGCAATTTTATCGTCATTTCTCATAAATCGTCGTTTCACACGAAAGAAACATGAATTTGTCAGTTTAAATAGTTCAAAACAGCGTTTTTCTATGTTTTTGCAAGTTTAAAACATCATTTTTATTGTCATTTCTCATAAATCGCCGTTTCGCATGAAAGAAACATGAATTTATCAGTTTGAATAGTTCAAAACAGCGTTTTTCTATGTTTTCGCTAGTTTAAAACAGCAATTTTATCGTCATTTCTCATAAATCGCCGTTTCGCACGAAAGAAACCTGAATTTATCAATTTGAATAGTTAAAAACAGCGTTTTTCTATGTTTTTGCAAGTTTAAAACAGCAATTTTAACGTCATTTCTCATAAATCGCCGTTTCACACGAAAGAAACCTGAATTTATCAGTTTGAATAGTTAAAAACAGCGTTTTTCTATGTTTTTGCAAGTTTAAAACAGCAATTTTATCGTCATTTCTCATAAATTGCCGTTTCACACGAAAGAAACATGAATTTATCAGTTTGAATAGTTAAAAACAATGTTTTTCTATGTTTTTGCAAGTTTAAAACAGCAATTTTATCGTCATTTCTCATAAATCGCCGTTTCACACGAAAGAAACATGAATTTGTCAGTTTGAATAGTTCAAAACAGCGTTTTTCTATGTTTTTTCAAGTTTAAAACAGCAATTTTATCGTCATTTCTCATAAATCGCCGTTTCACACGAAAGAAACATGAATTTGTCAGTTTGAATAGTTCAAAACAGCGTTTTTCTATGTTTTTTCAAGTTTAAAACAGCAATTTTATCGTCATTTCTCATAATTCGCCGTTTCACACGAAAGAAACATGAATTTGTCAGTTTGAATAGTTCAAAACAGCGTTTTTCTATTTTTTTTCGAGTTTAAAACAGCAATTTTATCGTCATTTCTCATAAATCGCCGTTTCACACGAAAGAAACATGAATTTGTCAGTTTGAATAGTTTAAAACAGCGTTTTTCTATGTTTTTGCAAGTTTAAAACAGCAATTTTATAGTCATTTCTCATAAAACGCCGTTTCACACGAAAGAAACATGAATTTGTCAGTTTGAATAGTTAAAAACAGCGTTTTTCTATGTTTTTGCAAGTTTAAAACAGCAATTTTATCGTCATTTCTCATAAATCGCCGTTTCACACGAAAGAAACCTGAATTTATCAGTTTGAATAGTTAAAAACAGCGTTTTTCTATGTTTTTGCAAGTTTAAAACAGCAGTTTAATCGTGATTTCCCAAAAATCCACCGTTTCGAACAAAAGAAACCTGAATTAATCAGTTTAAATAGTTAAAAAGAGCGTTTTTCTATGTTTTTGCAAGTTTAAAACAGCAATTTTATCGTCATTTCTCATAAATCGCCGTTTCACACGAAAGAAACATGAATTTATCAGTTTGAATAGTTCAAAACAGCGTTTTTCTATGTTTTTGCAAGTTTAAAACAGCAATTTTATCGTCATTTCTCATAAATCGCCGTTTCACACGAAAGAAACATGAATTTATCAGTTTGAATAGATAAAAACAGCGTTTTTCTATGTTTTTGCAAGTTTAAAACAGCAATTTTAACGTCATTTCTCATAAATCGCCGTTTCACACGAAAGAAACATGAATTTGTCAGTTTGTATAGTTCAAAACAGCGTTTTTCTATGTTTTTGCAAGTTTAAAACAGCAATTTTATCGTCATTTCTCATAAATCGCCGTTTCACACGAAAGAAACATGAATTTGTCAGTTTGAATAGTTCAAAACAGCGTTTTTCTATGTTTTTGCAAGTTTAAAACAGCAATTTTATTGTCATTTCTCATAAATCGCCGTTTCGCAAGAAAGAAACATGAATTTATCAGTTTGAATAGTTCAAAACAGCGTTTTTCTATGTTTTTGCTAGTTTAAAACAGCAATTTTATCGTCATTTCTCATAAATCGCCGTTTCGCACGAAAGAAACCTGAATTTATCAGTTTGAATAGTTAAAAACAGCGTTTTTCTATGTTTTTGCAAGTTTAAAACAGCAATTTTATCGTCATTTCTCATAAAACGCCGTTTCACACGAAAGAAACATGTATTTGTCAGTTTGAATAGTTAAAAACAGCGTTTTTCTATGTTTTTGCATGTTTAAAACAGCAATTTTATCGTCATTTCTCATAAATCGCCGTTTCACACGAAAGAAACCTGAATTTATCAGTTTGAATAGTTAAAAACAGTGTTTTTCTATGTTTTTGCAAGTTTAAAACAGCAATATTATCGTCATTTCTCATAAATCGCCGTTTCACACGAAAGACACATGAATTTATCAGTTTGAATAGTTCAAAACAGCGTTTTTCTATGTTTTTGCAAGTTTAAAACAGCAGTTTTATCGTGATTTCACAAAAATCCACCGTTTCGAACGAAAGAAACCTGAATTTTTCAGTTTGAATAGTTAAAAACAGCGTTTTTCTATGTTTTTGCAAGTTTAAAACAGCAATTTTATCGTCATTTCTCATAAATCGCCGTTTCACACGAAAGAAACTTGAATTTGTCAGTTTGAATAGTTCAAAACAGCGTTTTTCTATGTTTTTGCAACTTTAAAACAGCAATTTAATTGTCATTTCTCATAAATCGCCGTTTCGCAAGAAAGAAACATGAATTTATCAGTTTGAATAGTTAAAAACAGCGTTTTTCTATGTTTTTGCAAGTTTAAAACAGCAATTTTATCGTCATTTCTCATAAATCGCCGTTTCAAACGAAAGAAACTTGAATTTGTCAGTTTGAATAGTTCAAAATAGCGTTTTTCTATGTTTTTGCAAGTTTAAAACAGCAATTTTATCGTCATTTCTCATAAATCGCCGTTTCACACGAAAGAAACATGAATTTGTCAGTTTGAATATTTCAAAACAGCGTTTTTCTATGTTTTTGCAAGTTTAAAACAGCAATTTTATCGTCATTTCTCATAAATCGCCTTTTCACACGAAAGAAACATGAATTTGTCAGTTTGAATAGTTCAAAACAGCATTTTTCTATGTTTTTGCAAGTTTAAAACAGCAATTTTATCGTCATTTCTCATAAAACGCCGTTTCACACGAAAGAAACATAAATTTGTCAGTTTGAATAGTTAAAAACAGCGTTTTTCTATGTTTTTGCAAGTTTAAAACAGCAATTTTATCGTCATTTCTCATAAATCGCCGTTTCACACGAAAGAAACATGAATTTATCAGTTTGAGTAGTTGAAAACAGTGTTTTTATATGTTTTTGCAAGTTTAAAACAGCAATTTTATCGTCATTTCTCATAAATCGCCGTTTCACACGAAAGAAACATGAATTTGTCAGTTTGACTAGTTAAAAACAGCTTTTTTTTTTTTTGCAAGTTTAAAACAGCAATTTTATCGTCATTTCTCATAAATCGCCGTTTCACACGAAAGAAACATGAATTTATCAGTTTGAATAGTTGAAAACAGCGTTTTTCTATGTTTTTGCAAGTTTAAAACAGCAATTTTATCGTCATTTCTCATAAATCGCCGTTTCACACGAAAGAAACATGAATTTGTCAGTTTGAATAGTTCAAAACAGCGTTTTTCTATGTTTTTGCAAGTTTAAAACAGCAATTTTATCGTCATTTCTCATAAAACGCCGTTTCACACGAAAGAAACATGAATTTGTCAGTTTGAATAGTTAAAAACAGCGTTTTTCTATGTTTTTGCATGTTTAAAACAGCAATTTTATCGTCATTTCTCATAAATCGCCGTTTCACACGAAAGAAACCTGAATTTATCAGTTTTAATAGTTAAAAACAGTGTTTTTCTATGTTTTTGCAAGTTTAAAACAGCAATTTTATCGTCATTTCTCATAAATCGCCGTTTCACACGAAAGAAACTTGAATTTGTCAGTTTGAATAGTTCAAAACAGCGTTTTTCTATGTTTTTGCAACTTTAAAACAGCAATTTTATTGTCATTTCTCATAAATCGCCGTTTCGCAAGAAAGAAACATGAATTTATCAGTTTGAATAGTTAAAAACAGCGTTTTTCTATGTTTTTGCAAGTTTAAAACAGCAATTTTATCGTCATTTCTCATAAATCGCCGTTTCAAACGAAAGAAACTTGAATTTGTCAGTTTGAATAGTTCAAAATAGCGTTTTTCTATGTTTTTGCAAGTTTAAAACAGCAATTTTATCGTCATTTCTCATAAATCGCCGTTTCACACGAAAGAAACATGAATTTGTCAGTTTGAATAGTTCAAAACAGCGTTTTTCTATGTTTTTGCAAGTTTAAAACAGCAATTTTATCGTCATTTCTCATAAAACGCCGTTTCACACGAAAGAAACATGAATTTGTCAGTTTGAATAGTTAAAAACAGCGTTTTTCTATGTTTTTGCATGTTTAAAACAGCAATTTTATCGTCATTTCTCATAAATCGCCGTTTCACACGAAAGAAACCTGAATTTATCAGTTTTAATAGTTAAAAACAGTGTTTTTCTATGTTTTTGCAAGTTTAAAACAGCAATTTTATCGTCATTTCTCATAAATCGCCGTTTCACACGAAAGAAACTTGAATTTGTCAGTTTGAATAGTTCAAAACAGCGTTTTTCTATGTTTTTGCAACTTTAAAACAGCAATTTTATTGTCATTTCTCATAAATCGCCGTTTCGCAAGAAAGAAACATGAATTTATCAGTTTGAATAGTTAAAAACAGCGTTTTTCTATGTTTTTGCAAGTTTAAAACAGCAATTTTATCGTCATTTCTCATAAATCGCCGTTTCAAACGAAAGAAACTTGAATTTGTCAGTTTGAATAGTTCAAAATAGCGTTTTTCTATGTTTTTGCAAGTTTAAAACAGCAATTTTATCGTCATTTCTCATAAATCGCCGTTTCACACGAAAGAAACATGAATTTGTCAGTTTGAATATTTCAAAACAGCGTTTTTCTATGTTTTTGCAAGTTTAAAACAGCAATTTTATCGTCATTTCTCATAAATCGCCTTTTCACACGAAAGAAACATGAATTTGTCAGTTTGAATAGTTCAAAACAGCATTTTTCTATGTTTTTGCAAGTTTAAAACAGCAATTTTATCGTCATTTCTCATAAAACGCCGTTTCACACGAAAGAAACATAAATTTGTCAGTTTGAATAGTTAAAAACAGCGTTTTTCTATGTTTTTGCAAGTTTAAAACAGCAATTTTATCGTCATTTCTCATAAATCGCCGTTTCACACGAAAGAAACATGAATTTATCAGTTTGAGTAGTTGAAAACAGTGTTTTTCTATGTTTTTGCAAGTTTAAAACAGCAATTTTATCGTCATTTCTCATAAATCGCCGTTTCACACGAAAGAAACATGAATTTGTCAGTTTGACTACTTAAAAACAGCTTTTTTCTATGTTTTTGCAAGTTTAAAACAGCAATTTTATCGTCATTTCTCATAAATCGCCGTTTCACACGAAAGAAACATGAATTTGTCAGTTTGAATAGTTGAAAACAGCGTTTTTCTATGTTTTTGCAAGTTTAAAACAGCAATTTTATCGTCATTTCTCATAAATCGCCGTTTCACACGAAAGAAACATGAATTTGTCAGTTTGAATAGTTCAAAACAGCGTTTTTCTATGTTTTTGCAAGTTTAAAACAGCAATTTTATCGTCATTTCTCATAAAACGCCGTTTCACACGAAAGAAACATGAATTTGTCAGTTTGAATAGTTAAAAACAGCGTTTTTCTATGTTTTTGCATGTTTAAAACAGCAATTTTATCGTCATTTCTCATAAATCGCCGTTTCACACGAAAGAAACCTGAATTTATCAGTTTTAATAGTTAAAAACAGTGTTTTTCTATGTTTTTGCAAGTTTAAAACAGCAATTTTATCGTCATTTCTCATAAATCGCCGTTTCACACGAAAGACACATGAATTTATCAGTTTGAATAGTTCAAAACAGCGTTTTTCTATGTTTTTGCAAGTTTAAAACAGCAGTTTTATCGTGATTTCACAAAAATCCACCGTTTCGAACGAAAGAAACCTGAATTTATCAGTTTGAATAGTTAAAAACAGCGTTTTTCTATGTTTTTGCAAGTTTAAAACAGCAATTTTATCGTCATTTTTCATAAATCGCCGTTTCACACGAAAGAAACTTGAATTTGTCAGTTTGAATAGTTCAAAACAGCGTTTTTTCTATGTTTTTGCAACTTTAAAACAGCAATTTTATTGTCATTTCTCATAAATCGCCGTTTCGCAAGAAAGAAACATGAATTTATCAGTTTGAATAGTTAAAAACAGCGTTTTTCTATGTTTTTGCAAGTTTAAAACAGCAATTTTATCGTCATTTCTCATAAATCGCCGTTTCAAACGAAAGAAACTTGAATTTGTCAGTTTGAATAGTTCAAAATAGCGTTTTTCTATGTTTTTGCAAGTTTAAAACAGCAATTTTATCGTCATTTCTCATAATTAGCCGTTTCACACGAAAGAAACATGAATTTGTCAGTTTGAATAGTTCAAAACAGCATTTTTCTATGTTTTTGCAAGTTTAAAATAGCAATTTTATCGTCATTTCTCATAAAACGCCGTTTCACACGAAAGAAACATAAATTTGTCAGTTTGAATAGTTAAAAACAGCGTTTTTCTATGTTTTTGCAAGTTTAAAACAGCAATTTTATCGTCATTTCTCATAAATCGCCGTTTCACACGAAAGAAACATGAATTTATCAGTTTGAGTAGTTGAAAACAGCGTTTTTCTATGTTTTTGCAAGTTTAAAACAGCAATTTTATCGTCATTTCTCATAAATCGCCGTTTCACACGAAAGAAACATGAATTTGTCAGTTTGACTAGTTAAAAACAGCTTTTTTCTATGTTTTTGCAAGTTTAAAACAGCAATTTTATCGTCATTTCTCATAAATCGCCGTTTCACACGAAAGAAACATGAATTTATCAGTTTGAATAGTTGAAAACAGCGTTTTTCTATGTTATTGCAAGTTTAAAACAGCAATTTTATCGTCATTTCTCATAAATCGCCGTTTCACACGAAAGAAACATGAATTTGTCAGTTTGAATAGTTCAAAACAGCGTTTTTCTATGTTTTTGCAAGTTTAAAACAGCAATTTTATCGTCATTTCTCATAAAACGCCGTTTCACACGAAAGAAACATGAATTTGTCAGTTTGAATAGTTAAAAACAGCGTTTTTCTATGTTTTTGCATGTTTAAAACAGCAATTTTATCGTCATTTCTCATAAATCGCCGTTTCACACGAAAGAAACCTGAATTTATCAGTTTGAATAGTTAAAAACAGTGTTTTTCTATGTTTTTGCAAGTTTAAAACAGCAATTTTATCGTCATTTCTCATAAATCGCCGTTTCACACGTAAGACACATGAATTTATCAGTTTGAATAGTTCAAAACAGCGTTTTTCTATGTTTTTGCAAGTTTAAAACAGCAGTTTTATCGTGATTTCACAAAAATCCACCGTTTCGAACGAAAGAAACCTGAATTTATCAGTTTGAATAGTTAAAAACAGCGTTTTTCTATGTTTTTGCAAGTTTAAAACAGCAATTTTATCGTCTTTCTCATAAATCGCCGTTTCACACGAAAGAAACATGAATTTGTCAGTTTGAATAGTTCAAAACAGCGTTTTTCTATGTTTTTGCAAGTTTAAAACAGCAATTTTATTGTCATTTCTCATAAATCGCCGTTTCGCAAGAAAGAAACATGAATTTATCAGTTTGAATAGTTAAAAACAGCGTTTTTCTATGTTTTTGCAAGTTTAAAACAGCAATTTTATCGTCATTTCTCATAAATCGCCGTTTCAAACGAAAGAAACTTGAATTTGTCAGTTTGAATAGTTCAAAACAGCGTTTTTCTATGTTTTTGCAAGTTTAAAACAGCAATTTTATCGTCATTTCTCATATATCGCCGTTTCACACGAAAGAAACATGAATTTATCAGTTTGAATAGTTAAAAACAGCGTTTTTCTATGTTTTTGCAAGTTTAAAACAGCAATTTTATCGTCATTTCTCATAAATCGCTGTTACACACGAAAGAAACCTGAATATATCAGTTTGAATAGTTAAAAACAGCGTTTTCTATGTTTTTGCAAGTTTAAAACAGCAATTTTATCGTCATTTCTCATAAATCGCCGTTTCACACGAAAGAAACATGAATTTGTCAGTTTGAATAGTTCAAAACAGCGTTTTTCTATGTTTTTGCAAGTTTAAAACAGCAATTTTATCGTCATTTCTCATAAAACGCCGTTTCACACGAAAGAAACATGAATTTGTCATTTTGAATAGTTAAAAACAGCGTTTTTCTATGTTTTTGCATGTTTAAAACAGCAATTTTATCGTCATTTCTCATAAATCGCCGTTTCACACGAAAGAAACCTGAATTTATCAGTTTGAATAGTTAAAAACAGTGTTTTTCTATGTTTTTGCAAGTTTAAAACAGCAATTTTATCGTCATTTCTCATAAATCGCCGTTTCACACGTAAGACACATGAATTTATCAGTTTGAATAGTTCAAAACAGCGTTTTTCTATGTTTTTGCAAGTTTAAAACAGCAGTTTTATCGTGATTTCACAAAAATCCACCGTTTCGAACGAAAGAAACCTGAATTTATCAGTTTGAATAGTTAAAAACAGCGTTTTTCTATGTTTTTGCAAGTTTAAAACAGCAATTTATCGTCTTTCTCATAAATCGCCGTTTCACACGAAAGAAACATGAATTTGTCAGTTTGAATAGTTCAAAACAGCGTTTTTCTATGTTTTTGCAAGTTTAAAACAGCAATTTTATTGTCATTTCTCATAAATCGCCGTTTCGCAAGAAAGAAACATGAATTTGTCAGTTTGAATAGTTCAAAACAGCGTTTTTCTATGTTTTTGCAAGTTTGAAACAGCAATTTTATCGTCATTTCTCATATATCGCCGTTTCACACGAAAGAAACATGAATTTATCAGTTTGAATAGTTAAAAACAGCGTTTTTCTATGTTTTTGCAAGTTAAAAACAGCAATTTTATCATCATTTCTCATAAATTGCCGTTTCATATGAAAGAAACATGAATTTGTCAGTTTGAATAGTTCAAAACAGCGTTTTTCTATGTTTTTTCTAGTTTAAAACAGCAATTTTATCGTCATTTCTCATAAATCGCTGTTTTACACGAAAGAAACATGAATTTATCAGTTTGAATAGTTTAAAACCGCGTTTTTCTATGTTTTTGCAAGTTTAAAACAGCAATTTTACCGTCATTTCTCATAAATCGCCGTTTCACACGAAAGAAACTTGAATTTGTCAGTTTGTATAGTTCAAAACAGCGTTTTTCTATGTTTTTTGCTAGTTTAAAACAGCAATTTTATCGTCATTTCTCATAAATCGCCGTTTCGCACGAAAGAAACCTGAATTTATCAGTTTGAATAGTTAAAAACAGCGTTTTTCTATGTTTTTGCAAGTTTAAAGCAGCAATTTTATCGTCATTTCTCATAAATCGCCGTTTCAAACGAAAGAAACTTGAATTTGTCAGTTTGAATAGTTCAAAACAGCGTTTTTTCTATGTTTTTGCAAGTTTAAAACAGCAATTTTATCGTCATTTCTCATAAATCGCCGTTTCACACGAAAGAAACATGAATTTGTCAGTTTGAATAGTTCAAAACAGCATTTTTCTATGTTTTTGCAAGTTTAAAACAGCAATTTTATCGTCATTTCTCATAGAACGCCGTTTCACACGAAAGAAACATGAATTTGTCAGTTTGAATAGTTCAAAACAGCGTTTTTCTATGTTTTTGCAAGTTTAAAACAGCAATTTTATCGTCATTTCTCATAAAACGCCGTTTCACACGAAAGAAACATGAATTTGTCAGTTTGAATAGTTAAAAACAGCGTTTTTCTATGTTTTTGCATGTTTAAAACAGCAATTTTATCGTCATTTCTCATAAATCGCCGTTTCACACGAAAGAAACCTGAATTTATCAGTTTGAATAGTTAAAAACAGTGTTTTTCTATGTTTTTGCAAGTTTAAAACAGCAATTTTATCGTCATTTCTCATAAATCGCCGTTTCACACGAAAGACACATGAATTTATCAGTTTGAATAGTTCAAAACAGCGTTTTTCTATGTTTTTGCAAGTTTAAAACAGCAGTTTTATCGTGATTTCACAAAAATCCACCGTTTCGAACGAAAGAAACCTGAATTTATCAGTTTGAATAGTTAAAAACAGCGTTTTTCTATGTTTTTGCAAGTTTAAAACAGCAATTTTATCGTCATTTCTCATAAATCGCCGTTTCACACGAAAGAAACTTGAATTTGTCAGTTTGAATAGTTCAAAACAGCGTTTTTCTATGTTTTTGCAACTTTAAAACAGCAATTTTATTGTCATTTCTCATAAATCGCCGTTTCGCAAGAAAGAAACATGAATTTATCAGTTTGAATAGTTAAAAACAGCGTTTTTCTATGTTTTTGCAAGTTTAAAACAGAAATTTTATCGTCATTTCTCATAAATCGCCGTTTCAAACGAAAGAAACTTGAATTTGTCAGTTTGAATAGTTCAAAACAGCGTTTTTCTATGTTTTTGCAAGTTTAAAACAGCAATTTTATCGTCATTTCTCATAAATCGCCGTTTCACACGAAAGAAACATGAATTTATCAGTTTGAAGAGTTAAAAACAGCGTTTTTCTATGTTTTTGCAAGTTTAAAACAGCAATTTTATCGTCATTTCTCATAAATCGCCGTTTCACACGAAAGAAACCTGAATTTATCAGTTTGAATAGTTAAAAACAGCGGTTTTCTATGTTTTTGCAAGTTTAAAACAGCAATTTTATCGTCATTTCTCATAAATCGCCGTTTCACACAAAAGAAACATGAATTTATCAGTTTGAATAGTTTAAAACCGCGTTTTTCTATGTTTTTGCATGTTTAAAACAGCAATTTTATCGTCATTTCTCATAAATCGCCGTTTCACACGAAAGAAACATGAATTTGTCAGTTTGAATAGTTCAAAACAGCGTTTTTCTATGTTTTTTCAAGTTTAAAACAGCAATTTTATCGTCATTTCTCATAAATCGCCGTTTCACACGAAAGAAACATGAATTTGTCAGTTTGAATATTTCAAAACAGCGTTTTTTCTATGTTTTTGCAAGTTTAAAACAGCAATTTTATCGTCATTTCTCATAAATCGCCGTTTCACACGAAAGAAACATGAATTTGTCAGTTTGAATAGTTCAAAACAGCATTTTTCTATGTTTTTGCAAGTTTAAAAACAGCAATTTTATCGTCATTTCTCATAAAACGCCGTTTCACACGAAAGAAACATAAATTTGTCAGTTTGAATAGTTAAAAACAGCGTTTTTCTATGTTTTTGCAAGTTTAAAACAGCAATTTTATCGTCATTTCTCATAAATCGCCGTTTCACTCGAAAGAAACATGAATTTATCAGTTTGAGTAGTTGAAAACAGCGTTTTTCTATGTTTTTGCAAGTTTAAAACAGCAATTTTATCGTCATTTCTCATAAATCGCCGTTTCACACGAAAGAAACTTGAATTTATCAGTTTGAATAGTTAAAAAACAGTGTTTTTCTATGTTTTTGCAAGTTTAAAACAGCAATTTTATCGTCATTTCTCATAAATCGCCGTTTCACACGAAAGACACATGAATTTATCAGTTTGAATAGTTCAAAAACAGCGTTTTTCTATGTTTTTGCAAGTTTAAAACAGCAGTTTTATCGTGATTTCACAAAAATCCACCGTTTCGAACGAAAGAAACCTGAATTTATCAGTTTGAATAGTTAAAAACAGCGTTTTTCTATGTTTTTGCAAGTTTAAAACAGCAATTTTATCGTCATTTCTCATAAATCGCCGTTTCACACGAAAGAAACATGAATTTGTCAGTTTGAATAGTTCAAAACAGCGTTTTTCTATGTTTTTGCAAGTTTAAAACAGCAATTTTATTGTCATTTCTCATAAATCGCCGTTTCGCAAGAAAGAAACATGAATTTATCAGTTTGAATAGTTAAAAACAGCGTTTTTCTATGTTTTTGCAAGTTTAAAACAGCAATTTTATCGTCATTTCTCATAAATCGCCGTTTCAAACGAAAGAAACTTGAATTTGTCAGTTTGAATAGTTCAAAACAGCGTTTTTTCTATGTTTTTGCAAGTTTAAAACAGCAATTTTATCGTCATTTCTCATAAATCGCCGTTTCACACGAAAGAAACATGAATTTATCAGTTTGAATAGTTTAAAACCGCGTTTTTCTATGTTTTTGCAAGTTAAAAAACAGCAATTTTATCGTCATTTCTCATAAATCGCCGTTTCACACGAAAGAAACATGAATTTATCAGTTTGAGTAGTTGAAAACAGGGTTTTTCTATGTTTTTGCAAGTTTAAAACAGCAATTTTATCGTTATTTCACAAAAATCCACCGTTTCGAACGAAAGAAACCTGAATTTATCAGTTTGAATAGTTAAAAACAGCGTTTTTCTATGTTTTTGCAAGTTTAAAACAGCAATTTTATCGTCATTTCTCATAAATCGCCGTTTCACACGAAAGAAACATGAATTTATCAGTTTGAATAGTTAAAAACAGCGTTTTCTATGTTTTTGCAAGTTTAAAACAGCAATTTTATCGTCATTTCTCATAAATCGCCGTTTCACACAAAAGAAACATGAATTTATCAGTTTGAGTAGTTAAAAACAGCGTTTTTCTATGTTTTTGCAAGTTTAAAACAGCAATTTTATCGTCATTTCTCATAAATCGCCGTTTCACACGAAAGAAACATGAATTTATCAGTTTGAATAGTTAAAAACAGCGTTTTTCTATGTTTTTTAAAGTTTAAAACAGCAATTTTATCGTCATTTCTCATAAATCGCCGTTTCACACGAAAGAAACCTGAATTTATCAATTTGAATAGTTAAAAACAGCGTTTTTCTATGTTTTTGCAAGTTTTAAACAGCAATTTTATCGTCATTTCTCATAAATCGCTGTTTCACACGAAAGAAACATGAATTTGTCAGTTTGAATAGTTCAAAACAGCGTTTTTCTAGGTTTTTGCAAGTTTAAAACAGCAATTTTATCGTCATTTCTCATAAAACGCCGTTTCACACGAAAGAAACATGAATTTGTCAGTTTAAATAGTTAAAAACAGCGTTTTTCTATGTTTTTGCATGTTTAAAACAGCAATTTTATCGTCATTTCTCATAAATCGCCGTTTCACACGAAAGAAACCTGAATTTATCAGTTTGAATAGTTAAAAACAGTGTTTTTCTATGTTTTTGCAAGTTTAAAACAGCAATTTTATCGTCATTTCTCATAAATCGCCGTTTCACATGAAAGACACATGAATTTATCAGTTTGAATAGTTCAAAACAGCGTTTTTCTATGTTTTTGCAAGTTTAAAACAGCAGTTTTATCGTGATTTCACAAAAATCCACCGTTTCGAACGAAAGAAACCTGAATTTATCAGTTTGAATAGTTAAAAACAGCGTTTTTCTATGTTTTTGCAAGTTTAAAACAGCAATTTTATCGTCATTTCTCATAAATCGCCGTTTCACACGAAAGAAACATGAATTTGTCAGTTTGAATAGTTCAAAACAGCGTTTTTTCTATGTTTTTTCAAGTTTAAAACAGCAATTTTATCGTCATTTCTCATAAATCGCCGTTTCACACGAAAGAAACATGAATTTGTCAGTTTTAATAGTTCAAAACAGCGTTTTTCTATGTTTTTGCAAGTTTAAAAACAGCAATTTTATCGTCATTTCTCATAAATCGCCGTTTCACACGAAAGAAACATGAATTTGTCAGTTTGAATAGTTCAAAATAGCATTTTTCTATGTTTTTGCAAGTTTAAAACAGCAATTTTATCGTCCATTTCTCATAAATCGCCGTTTCACACGAAAGAAACATAAATTTGTCAGTTTGAATAGTTAAAAACAGCGTTTTTCTATGTTTTTGCAAGTTTAAAACAGCAATTTTATCGTCATTTCTCATAAATCGCCGTTTCACACGAAAGAAACATGAATTTATCAGTTTGAGTAGTTGAAAACAGGGTTTTTCTATATTTTTGCAAGTTTAAAACAGCAATTTTATCGTCATTTCTCATAAATCGCCGTTTCACACGAAAGAAACATGAATTTATCAGTTTGAATAGTTCAAAACAGCGTTTTTCTATGTTTTTGCAAGTTTAAAACAGCAGTTTTATCGTGATTCCACAAAAATCCACCGTTTCGAACGAAAGAAACCTGAATTTATCAGTTTGAATAGTTAAAAACAGCGTTTTTCTATGTTTTTGCAAGTTTAAAACAGCAATTTTATCGTCATTTCTCATAAATCGCCGTTTCACACGAAAGAAACATGAATTTATCAGTTTGAATAGTTAAAAACAGCGTTTTTCTATGTTTTTGCAAGTTTAAAACAGCAATTTTATCGTCATTTCTCATAAATCGCCGTTTCACACGAAAGAAACATGAATTTATTAGTTTGAATAGTTCAAAACAGCGTTTTTCTATGTTTTTGCAAGTTTAAAACAGCAGTTTTATCGTGATTTCACAAAAATCCACCGTTTCGAACGAAAGAAACCTGAATTTATCAGTTTGAATAGTTAAAAACAGCGTTTTTCTATGTTTTTGCAAGTTTAAAACAGCAATTTTATCGTGTTTTCACTAAAATCCACCGTTTGAAACGTAAGAAACATGAATTTATCAGTTGAAATAGTTGTAAACAGCGTTTTTTCTATGTTTTTGCAAGTTTAAAACAGCAATTTTATCGTCAT
Organism: Poecilus cupreus; assembly: GCA_963942605.1. Lineage (NCBI taxonomy): Eukaryota > Metazoa > Arthropoda > Insecta > Coleoptera > Carabidae > Poecilus > Poecilus cupreus. The sequence goes on from CAWWDY010001874.1 coordinate 25,168, forward strand.
TTCTCATAAATCGCCGTTTCACACGAAAGAAACATGAATTTGTCAGTTTGAATAGTTCAAAACTGCGTTTTTTCTATGTTTTTGCAAGCTTAAAACAGCAATTTTATCGTCATTTCTCATAAATCGCCGTTTCACACGAATGAATCATGAATTGTCAGTTTGAATAGTTCAAAACAGCGTTTTTCTATGTTTTTGCAAGTTTAAAACAGCAATTTTATCGTCATTTCTCACAAATCGCCGTTTCGCACGGAAGAAACATGAATTTGTCAGTTTGAATAGTTCAAAACAGCGTTTTTCTATGTTTTTGCAAGCTTAAAACAGCAATTTTATCGTCATTTTTCATAAATCGCCGTTTCACACGAAAGAATCATGAATTTGTCAGTTTGAATAGTTCAAAACAGCGTTTTTCTATGTTTTTGCAAGTTTAAAACAGCAATTTTATCGTCATTTCTCATAAATCGCCGTTTCACACGAAAGAAACATGAATTTGTCAGTTTGAATAGTTCAAAACAGCGTTTTTTCTATGTTTTTGCAAGTTTAAATCAGCAATTTTATAGTAATTTCTCATAAATCGCCGTTTCGCACGGAAGAAACATGAATTTGTCAGTTTGAGTAGTTCAAAACAGCGTTTTTCTATGTTTTTGCAAGTTTAAAACAGCAATTTTATCGTCATTTCTCATAAATCGCCGTTTCACACAAAAGAAACATGAATTTGTCAGTTTGAATAGTTCAAAACAGCGTTTTTCTATGTTTTTGCAAGTTTAAAACAGCAATTTTATCGTCATTTCTCACAAATCGCCGTTTCGCACGGAAGAAACATGAATTTGTCAGTTTGAATAGTTCAAAACAGCGTTTTTCTATGTTTTTGCAAGCTTAAAACAGCAATTTTATCGTCATTTCTCATAAATCGCCGTTTCACACGAAAGAAACATGAATTTGTCAGTTTGAATAGTTCAAAACAGCGTTTTTCTATGTTTTTGCAAGTTTAAAACAGCAATTTTATCGTCATTTCTTATAAATCGCCGTTTCACACCAAAGAATCATGAATTTGTCAGTTTGAATAGTTCAAAACAGCGTTTGTCTATGTTTTTGCAAGTTTAAAACAGCAATTTTATTGTAATTTCTCATAAATCGCCGTTTCGCACGGAAGAAACATGAATTTGTCAGTTTGAATAGTTAAAAACATCGTTTTTCAATGTTTTTGCAAGTTTAAAACAGCAATTTTATTGTCATTTCTCATAAATCGCCGTTTCACACGAAAGAAACATGATTTTGTCAGTTTGAGTAGTTCAAAACTGCGTTTTTCTATGTTTTTGCAAGTTTTAAACAGCAATTTTATCGTCATTTCTCATAAATCGTCGTTTTACACAAAAGAAACATGAATTTGTCAGTTTGAATAGGCAAAACAGCGTTTAACCTATGTTTTTGCAAGTTTAAAACAGCAATTTTATCGTCATTTCTCATAAATCGCCGTTTCGGACGAAAGAAACATGAATTTGTCAGTTTGAATAGTTCAAAACAGCGTTTTTTCTATGTTTTGCAAGTTTAAAACAGCAATTTTATCGTCATTTCTCATAATCGCCGTTTCACACGAAAGAAACATGAATTTGCCAGTTTGAATGGTTCAAAACAGCGTTTTTCTATGTTTTTGCAAGTTTAAAACAGCAATTTTATCGTAATTTCTCATAAATCGCCGTTTCGCACGGAAGAAACATGAATTTGTCAGTTTGAATAGTTGAAAACAGCATTTCTCAATGTTTTTGCAAGTTTAAAACAGCAATTTTATCGTGATTTCACAAAAATCCACCTTTTCCAACGTAAGAAACATGAATTTATCAGTTTGAATAGTTCAAAACAGCGTTTTTCTATGTTTTTGCAAGTTTAAAACAGCAATTTTATCGTGATTTCACAAAAATCCACCGTTTCGAACGTAAGAAACATGAATTTATCAGTTTGAATAGTTGAAAACAGCGTTTTTCTATGTTTTTGCAAGTTTAAAACAGCAATTTTATCGTCATTTCTCATAAATCGCCGTTTCGCACGAAAGAAACATGAATTTGTCAGTTTGAATAGTTCAAAACAGTGTTTTTCTATGTTTTTGCAAGTTTAAAACAGCAATTTTATGGTCATTTCTCATAAATCGCCGTTTCGCACGAAAGAAACATGAATTTGTCAGTTTGATAGTTCAAAACAGCGTTTTTCTATGTTTTTGCTAGTTTAAAACAGCAATTTTATCGTCATTTCTCATAAATCGCCGTTTCGCACGGAAGAAACATGAATTTGTCAGTTTGAATAGTTGAAAACAGCGTTTTTCTATGTTTTTGCAAGTTAAAACAGCAATTTTATCGTCATTTCTCATAAATCGCCGTTTCACACGAAAGAAACATGAATTTGCCAGTTTGAATAGTTCAAAACAGCGTTTTTCTATGTTTTTGCAAGTTTAAAACAGCAATTTTATCGTAATTTCTCATAAATCGCCCGTTTCGCACGAAGAAACATGAATTTGTCAGTTTGAATAGTTGAAAACAGCGTTTTTCAATGTTTTTGCAAGCTTAAAACAGCAATTTTATCGTGATTTCACAAAAATCCACCGTTTCCAACGTAAGAAACATGAATTTATCAGTTTGAGTAGTTCAAAACAGCGTTTTTCTATGTTTTTGCAAGTGTAAACAGCAATTTTATCGTGATTTCACAAAATCCACCGTTTCGATCGTAAGAAACATGAAATTTATCAGTTTGAATAGTTGGAAACAGCGTTTTTCTATGTTTTTGCAAGTTTAAAAGAGCAATTTTATCGTCATTTCTCATAAATCGCCGTTTTCGCACGTAAGAAACATGAATTTGTCAGTTTGAATAGTTCAAAACAGCGTTTTTCTATGTTTTTGCAAGTTTAAACAGCAATTTTAACGTCATTTCTCATAAATTGCCGTTTCACACGAAAGAAACATGAATTTGTTAGTTTGAATAGTTCAAAACAGCGTTTTTCTATGTTTTTGCAAGTTTAAAACAGCAATTTTATCGTCATTTATCATAAATCGCCGTTTCGCACGAAAGAAACATGAATTTGTCAGTTTGAGTAGTTCAAAACAGCGTTTTTCAATGTTTTTGCAAGTTTTAAAACAGCAATTTTATCGTGATTTCACAAAAATCCACCGTTTGGAACGTAAGAAACATGAATTTATCAGTTTGAATAGTTGAAAACAGCGTTTTTTCTATGTTTTTGCAAGTTTAAAACAGCAATTTTATCGTCATTTCTCATAAATCGCCGTTTCTCACGAAAGAAACATGAATTTGTCAGTTTGAATAGTTCAAAACAGCGTTTTTCTATGTTTTTGCAAGTTTAAAACAGCAATTTTATCGTCATTTCTCATAAATCGCCGTTTCACACGAAAGAAACATGAATTTGTCAGTTTGAGTAGTTCAAAACAGCGTTTTTCTATGTTTTTGCAAGTTTAAAACAGCAATTTTATCGTCATTTCTCATAAATCGCCGTTTCACACGAAAGAAACATGAATTTGTCAGTTTGAATAGTTCAAAACAAGGTTTTTCTAAGTTTTTGCAAGTTTAAAACAGCAATTTTATCGTAATTTCTCATAAATCGCCGTTTCGCACGGAAGAAACATGAATTTGTCAGTTTGAATAGTTGAAAACAGCGTTTTTCAATGTTTTTGCAAGTTTAAAACAGCAATTTTATCGTGATTTCACAAAAATCCACCGTTCCCAACGTAAGAAACATGAATTTATCAGTTTGAATAGTTCAAAACAGCGTTTTTTTATGTTTTTGCAAGTTTAAAACAGCAATTTTATCGTCATTTCTCATAAATCGCCGTTTCTCACGAAAGAAACATGAATTTGTCAGTTTGAATAGTTCAAAACAGCGTTTTTCTATGTTTTTGCAAGTTTAAAACAGCAATTTTATCGTCATTTCTCATAAATCGCCGTTTCACACGAAAGAAACATGAATTTGTCAGTTTGAATAGTTCAAAACAGCGTTTTTCAATGTTTTTGCAAGTTTAAAACAGCAATTTTATCGTGATTTCACTAAAATCCACCGTTTGGAACGTAAGAAACATGAATTTATCAGTTTAAATAGTTGAAAACAGCGTTTTTCTATGTTTTTGCAAGTTTAAAACAGCAATTTTATCGTCATTTCTCATAAATCGCCGTTTAACACGAAAGAAACATGAATTTATCAGTTTGAATAGTTGAAAACAGCGTTTTTCTATGTTTTTGCAAGTTTAAAACAGCAATTTTATAGTAATTTCTCATAAATCGCAGTTTCGCACGGAAGAAACATGAATTTGTCAGTTTGAATAGCTAAAAACATCGTTTTTCAATGTTTTTGCAAGTTTAAAACAGCAATTTTATCGTCATTTCTCATAAATCGCCGTTTCACACGAAAGAAACATGAATTTGTCAGTTTGAATAGTCAAAACAGCGTTTTTCTATGTTTTTGCAAGTTTGAAACAGCAATTTTATCGTCATTTCTCATAAATCGCCGTTTCGCACAAAAGAAACAAGAATTTGTCAGTTTGAGTAGTTCAAAACAGCGTTTTTCAATGTTTTTGCAAGTTTAAAACAGCAATTTTATCGTCATTTCTCATAAATCGCCGTTTCACACGAAAGAAACATGAATTTGTCAGTTTGAATAGTTTAAAACAGCGTTTTTCTATGTTTTTGCAAGTTTAAAACAGCAATTTTATAGTAATTTCTCATAAATCGCAATTTCGCACGGAAGAAACATGAATTTGTCAGTTTGAATAGTTAAAAACATCGTTTTTCAATGTTTTTGCAAGTTTAAAACAGCAATTTTATCGTCATTTCTCATAAATCGCCGTTTCACACGAAAGAAACATGAATTTGTCAGTTTGAATAGTTCAAAACAGCGTTTTTCTATGTTTTTGCAAGTTTAAAACAGCAATTTTATCGTCATTTCTCATAAATCGCCGTTTCACACGAAAGAAACATGAATTTGTCAGTTTTAATAGTTCAAAACAGCGTTTTTCTATGTTTTTGCAAGTTTATAACAGCAATTTTATAGTAATTTCTCATAAATCGCCGTTTCGCACGGAAGAAACATGAATTTGTCAGTTTGAGTAGTTCAAAACAGCGTTTTTCTATATTTTTGCAAGTTTAAAACAGCAATTTTATCGTCATTTCTCATAAATCGCCGTATCACACGAAAGAAACATGAATTTGTCAGTTTGAATAGTTCAAAACAGCGTTTTTCTATGTTTTTGCAAGTTTATAACAGCAATTTTATAGTAATTTCTCATAAATCGCCGTTTCGCACGGAAGAAACATGAATTTGTCAGTTTGAGTAGTTCAAAACAGCGTTTTTCTATGTTTTTGCAAGTTTAAAACAGCAATTTTATCGTGATTTCACAAAAATCCACCGTTTCGAACGTAAGAAATATGAATTTATCAGTTTGAATAGTTGAAAACAGCGTTTTTCTATGTTTTTGCAAGTTTAAAACAGCAATTTTATCGTCATTTCTCATAAATCGCCGTTTCGGACGAAAGAAACATGAATTTGTCAGTTTGAATAGTTCAAAACAGCGTTTTTCTATGTTTTTGCAAGTTTAAAACAGCAATTTTATCGTCATTTCTCATAAATCGCCGTTTCACACGAAAGAAACATGAATTTGCCAGTTTGAATGGTTCAAAACAGCGTTTTTCTATGTTTTTGCAAGTTTAAAACAGCAATTTTATCGTAATTTCTCATAAATCGCCGTTTCGCACGGAAGAAACATGAATTTGTCAGTTTGAATAGTTGAAAACAGCGTTTCTCAATGTTTTTGCAAGTTTAAAACAGCAATTTTATCGTGATTTCACAAAAATCCACCGTTTCCAACGTAAGAAACATGAATTTATCAGTTTGAATAGTTCAAAACAGCGTTTTTCTATGTTTTTGCAAGTTTAAAACAGCAATTTTATCGTGATTTCACAAAAATCCACCGTTTCGAACGTAAGAAACATGAATTTATCAGTTTGAATAGTTGAAAACAGCGTTTTTCTATGTTTTTGCAAGTTTAAAACAGCAATTTTATCGTCATTTCTCATAAATCGCCGTTTCGCACGAAAGAAACATGAATTTGTCAGTTTGAATAGTTCAAAACAGCGTTTTTCTATGTTTTTGCAAGTTTAAAACAGCAATTTTATGGTCATTTCTCATAAATCGCCGTTTCGCACGAAAGAAACATGAATTTGTCAGTTTGAATAGTTCAAAACAGCGTTTTTCTATGTTTTTGCTAGTTTAAAACAGCAATTTTATCGTCATTTCTCATCAATCGCCGTTTCGCACGGAAGAAACATGAATTTGTCAGTTTGAATAGTTGAAAACAGCGTTTTTCTATGTTTTTGCAAGTTTAAAACAGCAATTTTATCGTCATTTCTCATAAATCGCCGTTTCACACGAAAGAAACATGAATTTGCCAGTTTGAATAGTTCAAAACAGCGTTTTTCTATGTTTTTGCAAGTTTAAAACAGCAATTTTATCGTAATTTCTCATAAATCGCCGTTTCGCACGGAAGAAACATGAATTTGTCAGTTTGAATAGTTGAAAACAGCGTTTTTCAATGTTTTTGCAAGCTTAAAACAGCAATTTTATCGTGATTTCACAAAAATCCACCGTTTCCAACGTAAGAAACATGAATTTATCAGTTTGAGTAGTTCCAAACAGCGTTTTTCTATGTTTTTGCAAGTGTAAAACAGCAATTTTATCGTGATTTCACAAAAATCCACCGTTTCGAACGTAAGAAACATGAATTTATCAGTTTGAATAGTTGAAAACAGCGTTTTTCTATGTTTTTGCAAGTTTAAAAGAGCAATTTTATCGTCATTTCTCATAAATCGCCGTTTCGCACGTAAGAAACATGAATTTGTCAGTTTGAATAGTTCAAAACAGCGTTTTTCTATGTTTTTGCAAGTTTAAAACAGCAATTTTAACGTCATTTCTCATAAATTGCCGTTTCACACGAAAGAAACATGAATTTGTTAGTTTGAATAGTTCAAAACAGCGTTTTTCTATGTTTTTGCAAGTTTAAAACAGCAATTTTATCGTCATTTATCATAAATCGCCGTTTCGCACGAAAGAAACATGAATTTGTCAGTTTGAGTAGTTCAAAACAGCGTTTTTCAATGTTTTTGCAAGTTTAAAACAGCAATTTTATCGTGATTTCACAAAAATCCACCGTTTGGAACGTAAGAAACATGAATTTATCAGTTTGAATAGTTGAAAACAGCGTTTTTCTATGTTTTTGCAAGTTTAAAACAGCAATTTTATCGTCATTTCTCATAAATCGCCGTTTCACACGAAAGAAACATGAATTTGTCAGTTTGAATAGTTCAAAACAGCGTTTTTCTATGTTTTTGCAAGTTTAAAACAGCAATTTTATCGTCATTTCTCATAAATCGCCGTTTCACACGAAAGAAACATGAATTTGTCAGTTTGAGTAGTTCAAAACAGCGTTTTTCTATGTTTTTGCAAGTTTAAAACAGCAATTTTATCGTCATTTCTCATAAATCGCCGTTTCACACGAAAGAAACATGAATTTGTCAGTTTGAATAGTTCAAAACAGCGTTTTTCTAAGTTTTTGCAAGTTTAAAACAGCAATTTTATCGTAATTTCTCATAAATCGCCGTTTCGCACGGAAGAAACATGAATTTGTCAGTTTGAATAGTTGAAAACAGCGTTTTTCAATGTTTTTGCAAGTTTAAAACAGCAATTTTATCGTGATTTCACAAAAATCCACCGTTCCCAACGTAAGAAACATGAATTTATCAGTTTGAATAGTTCAAAACAGCGTTTTTTTTATGTTTTTGCAAGTTTAAAACAGCAATTTTATCGTCATTTCTCATAAATCGCCGTTTCTCACGAAAGAAACATGAATTTGTCAGTTTGAATAGTTCAAAACAGCGTTTTTCTATGTTTTTGCAAGTTTAAAACAGCAATTTTATCGTCATTTCTCATAAATCGCCGTTTCACATGAAAGAAACATGAATTTGTCAGTTTGAATAGTTCAAAACAGCGTTTTTCTATGTTTTTGCAAGTTTAAAACAGCAATTTTATCGTAATTTCTCATAAATCACCGTTTCGCACGGAAGAAACATGATTTTGTCAGTTTGAATAGTTGAAAACAGCGTTTTTCAATGTTTTTGCAAGTTTAAAACAGCAATTTTATCGTGATTTCACTAAAATCCACCGTTTGGAACGTAAGAAACATGAATTTATCAGTTTGAATAGTTGAAAACAGCGTTTTTCTATGTTTTTGCAAGTTTAAAACAGCAATTTTATCGTCATTTCTCATAAATCGCCGTTTAACACGAAAGAAACATGAATTTATCAGTTTGAATAGTTGAAAACAGCGTTTTTCTATGTTTTTGCAAGTTTAAAACAGCAATTTTATAGTAATTTCTCATAAATCGCAGTTTCGCACGGAAGAAACATGAATTTGTCAGTTTGAATAGCTAAAAACATCGTTTTTCAATGTTTTTGCAAGTTTAAAACAGCAATTTTATCGTCATTTCTCATAAATCGCCGTTTCACACGAAAGAAACATGAATTTGTCAGTTTGAATAGTCAAAACAGCGTTTTTCTATGTTTTTGCAAGTTTGAAACAGCAATTTTATCGTCATTTCTCATAAATCGCCGTTTCGCACAAAAGAAACAAGAATTTGTCAGTTTGAGTAGTTCAAAACAGCGTTTTTCAATGTTTTTGCAAGTTTAAAACAGCAATTTTATCGTCATTTCTCATAAATCGCCGTTTCACACGAAAGAAACATGAATTTGTCAGTTTGAATAGTTTAAAACAGCGTTTTTCTATGTTTTTGCAAGTTTAAAACAGCAATTTTATAGTAATTTCTCATAAATCGCAATTTCGCACGGAAGAAACATGAATTTGTCAGTTTGAATAGTTAAAAACATCGTTTTTCAATGTTTTTGCAAGTTTAAAACAGCAATTTTATCGTCATTTCTCATAAATCGCCGTTTCACACGAAAGAAACATGAATTTGTCAGTTTGAATAGTTCAAAACAGCGTTTTTCTATGTTTTTGCAAGTTTAAAACAGCAATTTTATCGTCATTTCTCATAAATCGCCGTTTCACACGAAAGAAACATGAATTTGTCAGTTTTAATAGTTCAAAACAGCGTTTTTCTATGTTTTTGCAAGTTTATAACAGCAATTTTATAGTAATTTCTCATAAATCGCCGTTTCGCACGGAAGAAACATGAATTTGTCAGTTTGAGTAGTTCAAAACAGCGTTTTTCTATATTTTTGCAAGTTTAAAACAGCAATTTTATCGTCATTTCTCATAAATCGCCGTATCACACGAAAGAAACATGAATTTGTCAGTTTGAATAGTTCAAAACAGCGGTTTTCTATGTTTTTGCAAGTTTATAACAGCAATTTTATAGTAATTTCTCATAAATCGCCGTTTCGCACGGAAGAAACATGAATTTGTCAGTTTGAGTAGTTCAAAACAGCGTTTTTCTATGTTTTTGCAAGTTTAAAACAGCAATTTTATCGTGATTTCACAAAAATCCACCGTTTCGAACGTAAGAAATATGAATTTATCAGTTTGAATAGTTGAAAACAGCGTTTTTCTATGTTTTTGCAAGTTTAAAACAGCAATTTTATCGTCATTTCTCATAAATCGCCGTTTCGGACGAAAGAATCATGAATTTGTCAGTTTGAATAGTTCAAAACAGCGTTTTTCTATGTTTTTGCAAGTTTAAAACAGCAATTTTATCGTCATTTCTCATAAATCGCCGTTTCACACGAAAGAAACATGAATTTGCCAGTTTGAATGGTTCAAAACAGCGTTTTTCTATGTTTTTGCAAGTTTAAAACAGCAATTTTATCGTAATTTCTCATAAATCGCCGTTTCGCACGGAAGAAACATGAATTTGTCAGTTTGAATAGTTGAAAACAGCGTTTCTCAATGTTTTTGCAAGTTTAAAACAGCAATTTTATCGTGATTTCACAAAAATCCACCGTTTCCAACGTAAGAAACATGAATTTATCAGTTTGAATAGTTCAAAACAGCGTTTTTCTATGTTTTTGCAAGTTTAAAACAGCAATTTTATCGTGATTTCACAAAAATCCACCGTTTCGAACGTAAGAAACATGAATTTATCAGTTTGAATAGTTGAAAACAGCGTTTTTCTATGTTTTTGCAAGTTTAAAACAGCAATTTTATCGTCATTTCTCATAAATCGCCGTTTCGCACGAAAGAAACATGAATTTGTCAGTTTGAATAGTTCAAAACAGCGTTTTTCTATGTTTTTGCAAGTTTAAAACAGCAATTTTATGGTCATTTCTCATAAATCGCCGTTTCGCACGAAAGAAACATGAATTTGTCAGTTTGAATAGTTCAAAACAGCGTTTTTCTATGTTTTTGCTAGTTTAAAACAGCAATTTTATCGTCATTTCTCATCAATCGCCGTTTCGCACGGAAGAAACATGAATTTGTCAGTTTGAATAGTTGAAAACAGCGTTTTTCTATGTTTTTGCAAGTTTAAAACAGCAATTTTATCGTCATTTCTCATAAATCGCCGTTTCACACGAAAGAAACATGAATTTGCCAGTTTGAATAGTTCAAAACAGCGTTTTTCTATGTTTTTGCAAGTTTAAAACAGCAATTTTATCGTAATTTCTCATAAATCGCCGTTTCGCACGGAAGAAACATGAATTTGTCAGTTTGAATAGTTGAAAACAGCGTTTTTCAATGTTTTTGCAAGCTTAAAACAGCAATTTTATCGTGATTTCACAAAAATCCACCGTTTCCAACGTAAGAAACATGAATTTATCAGTTTGAGTAGTTCCAAACAGCGTTTTTCTATGTTTTTGCAAGTGTAAAACAGCAATTTTATCGTGATTTCACAAAAATCCACCGTTTCGAACGTAAGAAACATGAATTTATCAGTTTGAATAGTTGAAAACAGCGTTTTTCTATGTTTTTGCAAGTTTAAAAGAGCAATTTTATCGTCATTTCTCATAAATCGCCGTTTCGCACGTAAGAAACATGAATTTGTCAGTTTGAATAGTTCAAAACAGCGTTTTTCTATGTTTTTGCAAGTTTAAAACAGCAATTTTAACGTCATTTCTCATAAATTGCCGTTTCACACGAAAGAAACATGAATTTGTTAGTTTGAATAGTTCAAAACAGCGTTTTTCTATGTTTTTGCAAGTTTAAAACAGCAATTTTATCGTCATTTATCATAAATCGCCGTTTCGCACGAAAGAAACATGAATTTGTCAGTTTGAGTAGTTCAAAACAGCGTTTTTCAATGTTTTTGCAAGTTTAAAACAGCAATTTTATCGTGATTTCACAAAAATCCACCGTTTGGAACGTAAGAAACATGAATTTATCAGTTTGAATAGTTGAAAACAGCGTTTTTCTATGGTTTTGCAAGTTTAAAACAGCAATTTTATCGTCATTTCTCATAAATCGCCGTTTCTCACGAAAGAAACATGAATTTGTCAGTTTGAATAGTTCAAAACAGCGTTTTTCTATGTTTTTGCAAGTTTAAAACAGCAATTTTATCGTCATTTCTCATAAATCGCCGTTTCACACGAAAGAAACATGAATTTGTCAGTTTGAGTAGTTCAAAACAGCGTTTTTCTATGTTTTTGCAAGTTTAAAACAGCAATTTTATCGTCATTTCTCATAAATCGCCGTTTCACACGAAAGAAACATGAATTTGTCAGTTTGAATAGTTCAAAACAGCGTTTTTCTAAGTTTTTGCAAGTTTAAAACAGCAATTTTATCGTAATTTCTCATAAATCGCCGTTTCGCACGGAAGAAACATGAATTTGTCAGTTTGAATAGTTGAAAACAGCGTTTTTCAATGTTTTTGCAAGTTTAAAACAGCAATTTTATCGTGATTTCACAAAAATCCACCGTTCCCAACGTAAGAAACATGAATTTATCAGTTTGAATAGTTCAAAACAGCGTTTTTTTTATGTTTTTGCAAGTTTAAAACAGCAATTTTATCGTCATTTCTCATAAATCGCCGTTTCGCACGGAAGAAACATGAATTTGTCAGTTTGAATAGTTGAAAACAGCGTTTCTCAATGTTTTTGCAAGTTTAAAACAGCAATTTTATCGTGATTTCACAAAAATCCACCGTTTCCAACGTAAGAAACATGAATTTATCAGTTTGAATAGTTCAAAACAGCGTTTTTCTATGTTTTTGCAAGTTTAAAACAGCAATTTTATCGTGATTTCACAAAAATCCACCGTTTCGAACGTAAGAAACATGAATTTATCAGTTTGAATAGTTGAAAACAGCGTTTTTCTATGTTTTTGCAAGTTTAAAACAGCAATTTTATCGTCATTTCTCATAAATCGCCGTTTCGCACGAAAGAAACATGAATTTGTCAGTTTGAATAGTTCAAAACAGCGTTTTTCTATGTTTTTGCAAGTTTAAAACAGCAATTTTATGGTCATTTCTCATAAATCGCCGTTTCGCACGAAAGAAACATGAATTTGTCAGTTTGAATAGTTCAAAACAGCGTTTTTCTATGTTTTTGCTAGTTTAAAACAGCAATTTTATCGTCATTTCTCATCAATCGCCGTTTCGCACGGAAGAAACATGAATTTGTCAGTTTGAATAGTTGAAAACAGCGTTTTTCTATGTTTTTGCAAGTTTAAAACAGCAATTTTATCGTCATTTCTCATAAATCGCCGTTTCACACGAAAGAAACATGAATTTGCCAGTTTGAATAGTTCAAAACAGCGTTTTTCTATGTTTTTGCAAGTTTAAAACAGCAATTTTATCGTAATTTCTCATAAATCGCCGTTTCGCACGGAAGAAACATGAATTTGTCAGTTTGAATAGTTGAAAACAGCGTTTTTCAATGTTTTTGCAAGCTTAAAACAGCAATTTTATCGTGATTTCACAAAAATCCACCGTTTCCAACGTAAGAAACATGAATTTATCAGTTTGAGTAGTTCCAAACAGCGTTTTTCTATGTTTTTGCAAGTGTAAAACAGCAATTTTATCGTGATTTCACAAAAATCCACCGTTTCGAACGTAAGAAACATGAATTTATCAGTTTGAATAGTTGAAAACAGCGTTTTTCTATGTTTTTGCAAGTTTAAAAGAGCAATTTTATCGTCATTTCTCATAAATCGCCGTTTCGCACGTAAGAAACATGAATTTGTCAGTTTGAATAGTTCAAAACAGCGTTTTTCTATGTTTTTGCAAGTTTAAAACAGCAATTTTAACGTCATTTCTCATAAATTGCCGTTTCACACGAAAGAAACATGAATTTGTTAGTTTGAATAGTTCAAAACAGCGTTTTTCTATGTTTTTGCAAGTTTAAAACAGCAATTTTATCGTCATTTATCATAAATCGCCGTTTCGCACGAAAGAAACATGAATTTGTCAGTTTGAGTAGTTCAAAACAGCGTTTTTCAATGTTTTTGCAAGTTTAAAACAGCAATTTTATCGTGATTTCACAAAAATCCACCGTTTGGAACGTAAGAAACATGAATTTATCAGTTTGAATAGTTGAAAACAGCGTTTTTCTATGGTTTTGCAAGTTTAAAACAGCAATTTTATCGTCATTTCTCATAAATCGCCGTTTCTCACGAAAGAAACATGAATTTGTCAGTTTGAATAGTTCAAAACAGCGTTTTTCTATGTTTTTGCAAGTTTAAAACAGCAATTTTATCGTCATTTCTCATAAATCGCCGTTTCACACGAAAGAAACATGAATTTGTCAGTTTGAGTAGTTCAAAACAGCGTTTTTCTATGTTTTTGCAAGTTTAAAACAGCAATTTTATCGTCATTTCTCATAAATCGCCGTTTCACACGAAAGAAACATGAATTTGTCAGTTTGAATAGTTCAAAACAGCGTTTTTCTAAGTTTTTGCAAGTTTAAAACAGCAATTTTATCGTAATTTCTCATAAATCGCCGTTTCGCACGGAAGAAACATGAATTTGTCAGTTTGAATAGTTGAAAACAGCGTTTTTCAATGTTTTTGCAAGTTTAAAACAGCAATTTTATCGTGATTTCACAAAAATCCACCGTTCCCAACGTAAGAAACATGAATTTATCAGTTTGAATAGTTCAAAACAGCGTTTTTTTTATGTTTTTGCAAGTTTAAAACAGCAATTTTATCGTCATTTCTCATAAATCGCCGTTTCTCACGAAAGAAACATGAATTTGTCAGTTTGAATAGTTCAAAACAGCGTTTTTCTATGTTTTTGCAAGTTTAAAACAGCAATTTTATCGTCATTTCTCATAAATCGCCGTTTCACACGAAAGAAACATGAATTTGTCAGTTTGAATAGTTCAAAACAGCGTTTTTCTATGTTTTTGCAAGTTTAAAACAGCAATTTTATCGTAATTTCTCATAAATCACCGTTTCGCACGGAAGAAACATGATTTTGTCAGTTTGAATAGTTGAAAACAGCGTTTTTCAATGTTTTTGCAAGTTTAAAACAGCAATTTTATCGTGATTTCACTAAAATCCACCGTTTGGAACGTAAGAAACATGAATTTATCAGTTTGAATAGTTGAAAACAGCGTTTTTCTATGTTTTTGCAAGTTTAAAACAGCAATTTTATCGTCATTTCTCATAAATCGCCGTTTAACACGAAAGAAACATGAATTTATCAGTTTGAATAGTTGAAAACAGCGTTTTTCTATGTTTTTGCAAGTTTAAAACAGCAATTTTATAGTAATTTCTCATAAATCGCAGTTTCGCACGGAAGAAACATGAATTTGTCAGTTTGAATAGCTAAAAACATCGTTTTTCAATGTTTTTGCAAGTTTAAAACAGCAATTTTATCGTCATTTCTCATAAATCGCCGTTTCACACGAAAGAAACATGAATTTGTCAGTTTGAATAGTCAAAACAGCGTTTTTCTATGTTTTTGCAAGTTTGAAACAGCAATTTTATCGTCATTTCTCATAAATCGCCGTTTCGCACGGAAGAAACATGAATTTGTCAGTTTGAATAGTTGAAAACAGCGTTTTTCAATGTTTTTGCAAGCTTAAAACAGCAATTTTATCGTGATTTCACAAAAATCCACCGTTTCCAACGTAAGAAACATGAATTTATCAGTTTGAGTAGTTCCAAACAGCGTTTTTCTATGTTTTTGCAAGTGTAAAACAGCAATTTTATCATGATTTCACAAAAATCCACCGTTTCGAACGTAAGAAACATGAATTTATCAGTTTGAATAGTTGAAAACAGCGTTTTTCTATGTTTTTGCAAGTTTAAAAGAGCAATTTTATCGTCATTTCTCATAAATCGCCGTTTCGCACGTAAGAAACATGAATTTGTCAGTTTGAATAGTTCAAAACAGCGTTTTTCTATGTTTTTGCAAGTTTAAAACAGCAATTTTAACGTCATTTCTCATAAATTGCCGTTTCACACGAAAGAAACATGAATTTGTTAGTTTGAATAGTTCAAAACAGCGTTTTTCTATGTTTTTGCAAGTTTAAAACAGCAATTTTATCGTCATTTATCATAAATCGCCGTTTCGCACGAAAGAAACATGAATTTGTCAGTTTGAGTAGTTCAAAACAGCGTTTTTCAATGTTTTTGCAAGTTTAAAACAGCAATTTTATCGTGATTTCACAAAAATCCACCGTTTGGAACGTAAGAAACATGAATTTATCAGTTTGAATAGTTGAAAACAGCGTTTTTCTATGTTTTTGCAAGTTTAAAACAGCAATTTTATCGTCATTTCTCATAAATCGCCGTTTCTCACGAAAGAAACATGAATTTGTCAGTTTGAATAGTTCAAAACAGCGTTTTTCTATGTTTTTGCAAGTTTAAAACAGCAATTTTATCGTCATTTCTCATAAATCGCCGTTTCACACGAAAGAAACATGAATTTGTCAGTTTGAGTAGTTCAAAACAGCGTTTTTCTATGTTTTTGCAAGTTTAAAACAGCAATTTTATCGTCATTTCTCATAAATCGCCGTTTCACACGAAAGAAACATGAATTTGTCAGTTTGAATAGTTCAAAACAGCGTTTTTCTAAGTTTTTGCAAGTTTAAAACAGCAATTTTATCGTAATTTCTCATAAATCGCCGTTTCGCACGGAAGAAACATGAATTTGTCAGTTTGAATAGTTGAAAACAGCGTTTTTCAATGTTTTTGCAAGTTTAAAACAGCAATTTTATCGTGATTTCACAAAAATCCACCGTTCCCAACGTAAGAAACATGAATTTATCAGTTTGAATAGTTCAAAACAGCGTTTTTTTTATGTTTTTGCAAGTTTAAAACAGCAATTTTATCGTCATTTCTCATAAATCGCCGTTTCTCACGAAAGAAACATGAATTTGTCAGTTTGAATAGTTCAAAACAGCGTTTTTCTATGTTTTTGCAAGTTTAAAACAGCAATTTTATCGTCATTTCTCATAAATCGCCGTTTCACACGAAAGAAACATGAATTTGTCAGTTTGAATAGTTCAAAACAGCGTTTTTCTATGTTTTTGCAAGTTTGAAACAGCAATTTTATCGTCATTTCTCATAAATCGCCGTTTCGCACGAAAGAAACAAGAATTTGTCAGTTTGAATAGTTGAAAACAGCGTTTTTCAATGTTTTTGCAAGTTTAAAACAGCAATTTTATCGTGATTTCACTAAAATCCACCGTTTGGAACGTAAGAAACATGAATTTATCAGTTTGAATAGTTGAAAACAGCGTTTTTCTATGTTTTTGCAAGTTGAAAACAGCAATTTTATCGTCATTTCTCATAAATCGCCGTTTCGCACGAAAGAAACATGAATTTGTCAGTTTGAATTGTTCAAAACAGCGTTTTTCTATGTTTTTGCAAGCTTAAAACAGCAATTTTATCGTCATTTCTCATAAATCGCCGTTTCACACGAAAGAAACATGAATTTGTCAGTTTGAATAGTTTAAAACAGCGTTTTTCTATGTTTTTGCAAGTTTAAAACAGCAATTTTATAGTAATTTCTCATAAATCGCAATTTCGCACGGAAGAAACATGAATTTGTCAGTTTGAATAGTTAAAAACATCGTTTTTCAATGTTTTTGCAAGTTTAAAACAGCAATTTTATCGTCATTTCTCATAAATCGCCGTTTCACACGAAAGAAACATGAATTTGTCAGTTTGAATAGTTCAAAACAGCGTTTTTCTATGTTTTTGCAAGTTTAAAACAGCAATTTTATCGTCATTTCTCATAAATCGCCGTTTCACACAAAAGAAACATGAATTTGTCAGTTTTAATAGTTCAAAACAGCGTTTTTCTATGTTTTTGCAAGTTTATAACAGCAATTTTATAGTAATTTCTCATAAATCGCCGTTTCGCACGGAAGAAACATGAATTTGTCAGTTTGAGTAGTTCAAAACAGCGTTTTTCTATATTTTTGCAAGTTTAAAACAGCAATTTTATCGTCATTTCTCATAAATCGCCGTATCACACGAAAGAAACATGAATTTGTCAGTTTGAATAGTTCAAAACAGCGTTTTTCTATGTTTTTGCAAGTTTATAACAGCAATTTTATAGTAATTTCTCATAAATCGCCGTTTCGCACGGAAGAAACATGAATTTGTCAGTTTGAGTAGTTCAAAACAGCGTTTTTCTATGTTTTTGCAAGTTTAAAACAGCAATTTTATCGTGATTTCACAAAAATCCACCGTTTCGAACGTAAGAAATATGAATTTATCAGTTTGAATAGTTGAAAACAGCGTTTTTCTATGTTTTTGCAAGTTTAAAACAGCAATTTTATCGTCATTTCTCATAAATCGCCGTTTCGCACTAAGAAACATGAATTTGTCAGTTTGAATAGTTCAAAACAGCGTTTTCTATGTTTTTGCAAGTTTAAAACAGCAATTTTATCGTCATTTCTCATAAATCGCTGTTTCACACGAAAGAAACATGAATTTGTCAGTTTGAATAGTTTAAAACAGCGTTTTTCTATGTTTTTGCAAGTTTAAAACAGCAATTTTATAGTAATTTCTCATAAATCGCAATTTCGCACGGAAGAAACATGAATTTGTCAGTTTGAATAGTTAAAAACATCTTTTTTCAATGTTTTTGCAAGTTTAAAACAGCAATTTTATCGTCATTTCTCATAAATCGCCGTTTCACACGAAAGAAACATGAATTTGTCAGTTTGAATAGTTCAAAACAGCGTTTTTCTATGTTTTTGCAAGTTTAAAACAGCAATTTTATAGTAATTTCTCATAAATCGCAATTTCGCACGGAAGAAACATGAATTTGTCAGTTTGAATAGTTAAAAACATCGTTTTTCAATGTTTTTGCAAGTTTAAAACAGCAATTTTATCGTCATTTCTCATAAATCGCCGTTTCACACGAAAGAAACATGAATTTGTCAGTTTGAATAGTTCAAAACAGCGTTTTCTATGTTTTTGCAAGTTTAAAACAGCAATTTTATCGTCATTTATCATAAATCGCCGTTTCACACGAAAGAAACATGAATTTGTCAGTTTGAATAGTTCAAAACAGCGTTTTTCATGTTTTTGCAAGTTTAAAACAGCAATTTTATCGTAATTTCTCATAAATCGCCGTTTCGCACGGAAGAAACATGAATTTGTCAGTTTGAATAGTTGAAAACAGCGTTTTTCAATGTTTTTGCAAGTTTAAAACAGCAATTTTATCGTGATTTCACAAAAATCCACCGTTTGGAACGTAAGAAACATGAATTTATCAGTTTGAATAGTTGAAAACAGCGTTTGTCTATGTTTTTGCAAGTTTAAAACAGCAATTTTATAGTAATTTCTCATAAATCGCCGTTTCGCACGGAAGAAACATGAATTTGTCAGTTTGAGTAGTTCAAAACAGCGTTTTTCTATGTTTTTCCAAGTTTAAAACAGCAATTTTATCGTCATTTCTCATAAATCGCCGTTTCACACGAAAGAAACATGAATTTGTCAGTTTGAATAGTTCAAAACAGCGTTTTTCTATGTTTTTGCAAGTTTAAAACAGCAATTTTATCGTAATTTCTCATAAATCGCCGTTTCGCACGGAAGAAACATGATTTTGTCAGTTTGAATAGTTGAAAAGAGCGTTTTTCAATGTTTTTGCAAGTTTAAAACAGCAATTTTATCGTGATTTCACAAAAATCCACCGTTTGGAACGTAAGAAACATGAATTTATCAGTTTGAATAGTTGAAAACAGCGTTTTTCTATGTTTTTGCAAGTTTAAAACAGCAATTTTATCGTCATTTCTCATAAATCGCCGTTTCACACGAAAGAAACATGAATTTGTCAGTTTGAATAGTTCAAAACAGCGTTTTTCTATGTTTTTGCAAGTTTAAAACAGCAATTTTATCGTAATTTCTCATAAATCGCCGTTTCGCACGGAAGAAACATGATTTTGTCAGTTTGAATAGTTGAAAACAGCGTTTTTCAATGTTTTTGCAAGTTTAAAACAGCAATTTTATCGTGATTTCACTAAAATCCACCGTTTGGAACGTAAGAAACATGAATTTATCAGTTTGAATAGTTGAAAACAGCGTTTTTCTATGTTTTTGCAAGTTTAAAACAGCAATTTTATAGTAATTTCTCATAAATCGCAGTTTCGCACGGAAGAAACATGAATTTGTCAGTTTGAATAGTTCAAAACAGCGTTTTTCTATGTTTTTGCAAGTTTAAAACAGCAATTTTATAGTAATTTCTCATAAATCGCAGTTTCGCACGGAAGAAACATGAATTTGTCATTTTGAATAGTTCAAAACAGCGTTTTTCTATGTTTTTGCAAGTTTAAAACAGCAATTTTATAGTAATTTCTCATAAATCGCCGTTTCACACGAAAGAAACATGAATTTGTCAGTTTGAATAGTTCAAAACAGCGTTTTTCTATGTTTTTGCAAGTTTAAAACAGCAATTTTATCGTCATTTCTCATAAATCGCCGTTTCACACAAAAGAAACATGAATTTGTCAGTTTTAATAGTTCAAAACAGCGTTTTTCTATGTTTTTGCAAGTTTATAACAGCAATTTTATAGTAATTTCTCATAAATCGCCGTTTCGCACGGAAGAAACATGAATTTGTCAGTTTGAGTAGTTCAAAACAGCGTTTTTCTATATTTTTGCAAGTTTAAAACAGCAATTTTATCGTCATTTCTCATAAATCGCCGTATCACACGAAAGAAACATGAATTTGTCAGTTTGAATAGTTCAAAACAGCGTTTTTCTATGTTTTTGCAAGTTTATAACAGCAATTTTATAGTAATTTCTCATAAATCGCCGTTTCGCACGGAAGAAACATGAATTTGTCAGTTTGAGTAGTTCAAAACAGCGTTTTTCTATGTTTTTGCAAGTTTAAAACAGCAATTTTATCGTGATTTCACAAAAATCCACCGTTTCGAACGTAAGAAATATGAATTTATCAGTTTGAATAGTTGAAAACAGCGTTTTTCTATGTTTTTGCAAGTTTAAAACAGCAATTTTATCGTCATTTCTCATAAATCGCCGTTTCGCACTAAGAAACATGAATTTGTCAGTTTGAATAGTTCAAAACAGCGTTTTCTATGTTTTTGCAAGTTTAAAACAGCAATTTTATCGTCATTTCTCATAAATCGCTGTTTCACACGAAAGAAACATGAATTTGTCAGTTTGAATAGTTTAAAACAGCGTTTTTCTATGTTTTTGCAAGTTTAAAACAGCAATTTTATAGTAATTTCTCATAAATCGCAATTTCGCACGGAAGAAACATGAATTTGTCAGTTTGAATAGTTAAAAACATCTTTTTTCAATGTTTTTGCAAGTTTAAAACAGCAATTTTATCGTCATTTCTCATAAATCGCCGTTTCACACGAAAGAAACATGAATTTGTCAGTTTGAATAGTTCAAAACAGCGTTTTTCTATGTTTTTGCAAGTTTAAAACAGCAATTTTATAGTAATTTCTCATAAATCGCAATTTCGCACGGAAGAAACATGAATTTGTCAGTTTGAATAGTTAAAAACATCGTTTTTCAATGTTTTTGCAAGTTTAAAACAGCAATTTTATCGTCATTTCTCATAAATCGCCGTTTCACACGAAAGAAACATGAATTTGTCAGTTTGAATAGTTCAAAACAGCGTTTTCTATGTTTTTGCAAGTTTAAAACAGCAATTTTATCGTCATTTATCATAAATCGCCGTTTCACACGAAAGAAACATGAATTTGTCAGTTTGAATAGTTCAAAACAGCGTTTTTCATGTTTTTGCAAGTTTAAAACAGCAATTTTATCGTAATTTCTCATAAAACGCCGTTTCGCACGGAAGAAACATGAATTTGTCAGTTTGAATAGTTGAAAACAGCGTTTTTCAATGTTTTTGCAAGTTTAAAACAGCAATTTTATCGTGATTTCACAAAAATCCACCGTTTGGAACGTAAGAAACATGAATTTATCAGTTTGAATAGTTGAAAACAGCGTTTGTCTATGTTTTTGCAAGTTTAAAACAGCAATTTTATAGTAATTTCTCATAAATCGCCGTTTCGCACGGAAGAAACATGAATTTGTCAGTTTGAGTAGTTCAAAACAGCGTTTTTCTATGTTTTTCCAAGTTTAAAACAGCAATTTTATCGTCATTTCTCATAAATCGCCGTTTCACACGAAAGAAACATGAATTTGTCAGTTTGAATAGTTCAAAACAGCGTTTTTCTATGTTTTTGCAAGTTTAAAACAGCAATTTTATCGTAATTTCTCATAAATCGCCGTTTCGCACGGAAGAAACATGATTTTGTCAGTTTGAATAGTTGAAAAGAGCGTTTTTCAATGTTTTTGCAAGTTTAAAACAGCAATTTTATCGTGATTTCACAAAAATCCACCGTTTGGAACGTAAGAAACATGAATTTATCAGTTTGAATAGTTGAAATAGCGTTTTTCTATGTTTTTGCAAGTTTAAAACAGCAATTTTATCGTCATTTCTCATAAATCGCCGTTTCACACGAAAGAAACATGAATTTGTCAGTTTGAATAGTTCAAAACAGCGTTTTTCTATGTTTTTGCAAGTTTAAAACAGCAATTTTATCGTAATTTCTCATAAATCGCCGTTTCGCACGGAAGAAACATGATTTTGTCAGTTTGAATAGTTGAAAACAGCGTTTTTCAATGTTTTTGCAAGTTTAAAACAGCAATTTTATCGTGATTTCACTAAAATCCACCGTTTGGAACGTAAGAAACATGAATTTATCAGTTTGAATAGTTGAAAACAGCGTTTTTCAATGTTTTTGCAAGTTTAAAACAGCAATTTTATCGTCATTTCTCATAAATCGCCGTTTCACACGAAAGAAACATGAATTTGTCAGTTTGAATAGTCAAAACAGCGTTTTTCTATGTTTTTGCAAGTTTGAAACAGCAATTTTATCGTCATTTCTCATAAATCGCCGTTTCGCACGAAAGAAACAAGAATTTGTCAGTTTGAATAGTTCAAAACAGCGTTTTTCTATGTTTTTGCAAGTTTAAAACAGCAATTTTATCGTCATTTCTCATAAATCGCCGTTTCACACGAAAGAAACATGAATTTGTCAGTTTGAATAGTTGAAAACTGCGTTTTTCAATGTTTTTGCAAGTTTAAAACAGCAATTTTATCGTGATTTCACAAAAATCCACCGTTTGGAACGTAAGAAACATGAATTTATCAGTTTGAATAGTTGAAAACAGCGTTTTTCTATGTTTTTGCAAGTTTAAAACAGCAATTTTATCGTCATTTCTCATAAATCGCCGTTTCACACGAAAGAAACATGAATTTGTCAGTTTGAATAGTTCAAAACAGCGTTTTTCTATGTTTTTGCAAGTTTAAAACAGCAATTTTATCGTAATTTCTCATAAATCGCCGTTTCGCACGGAAGAAACATGATTTTGTCAGTTTGAATAGTTGAAAACAGCGTTTTTCAATGTTTTTGCAAGTTTAAAACAGCAATTTTATCGTGATTTCACCAAAATCCACCGTTTGGAACGTAAGAAACATGAATTTATCAGTTTGAATAGTTGAAAACAGCGTTTTTCTATGTTTTTGCAAGTTTAAAACAGCAATTTTATCGTCATTTCTCATAAATCGCCGTTTCACACGAAAGAAACATGAATTTGTCAGTTTGAATAGTTCAAAACAGCGTTTTTCTATGTTTTTACAAGTTTAAAACAGCAATTTTATAGTAATTTCTCATAAATCGCAGTTTCGCACGGAAGAAACATGAATTTGTCAGTTTGAATAGTTAAAAACATCGTTTTTCAATGTTTTTGCAAGTTTTAAACAGCAATTTTATCGTCATTTCTCATAAATCGCCGTTACACACGAAAGAAACATGAATTTGTCAGTTTGAATAGTCAAAACAGCGTTTTTCTATGTTTTTGCAAGTTTGAAACAGCAATTTTATCGTCATTTCTCATAAATCGCCGTTTCGCACGAAAGAAACAAGAATTTGTCAGTTTGAATAGTTCAAAACAGCGTTTTTCTATGTTTTTGCAAGTTTAAAACAGCAATTTTATCGTCATTTCTCATAAATCGCCGTTTCACACGAAAGAAACATGAATTTGTCAGTTTGAATAGTTGAAAACAGCGTTTTTCAATGTTTTTGCAAGTTTAAAACAGCAATATTATCGTGATTTCACTAAAATCCACCGTTTGGAACGTAAGAAACATGAATTTATCAGTTTGAATAGTTGAAAACAGCGTTTTTCTATGTTTTTGCAAGTTTAAAACAGCAATTTTATCGTCATTTCTCATAAATCGCCGTTTCGCACGGAAGAAACATGATTTTGTCAGTTTGAATAGTTGAAAACAGCGTTTCTCAATGTTTTTGCAAGTTTAAAACAGCAATTTTATCGTGATTTCACTAAAATCAACCGTTTGGAACGTAAGAAACATAAATTTATCAGTTTGTATAGTTGAAAACAGCGTTTTTCTACGTTTTTGCAAGTTTAAAACAGCAATTTTATCGTCATTTTTCATAAACCGCCGTTTCGCACTAAGAAACATGAATTTGTCAGTTTGAATAGTTCAAAACAGCGTTTTCTATGTTTTTGCAAGTTTAAAACAGCAATTTTTTCGTCATTTCTCATAAATCGCCGTTTCACACGAAAGAAACATGAATTTGTCAGTTTGAATAGTTTAAAACAGCGTTTTTCTATGTTTTTGCAAGTTTAAAACAGCAATTTTATAGTAATTTCTCATAAATCGCAATTTCGCACGGAAGAAACATGAATTTGTCAGTTTGAATAGTTAAAAACATCGTTTTTCAATGTTTTTGCAAGTTTAAAACAGCAATTTTATCGTCATTTCTCATAAATCGCCGTTTCACACGAAAGAAACATGAATTTGTCAGTTTGAATAGTTCAAAACAGCGTTTTTCTATGTTTTTGCAAGTTTAAAACAGCAATTTTATAGTAATTTCTCATAAATCGCAATTTCGCACGGAAGAAACATGAATTTGTCAGTTTGAATAGTTAAAAACATCGTTTTTCTTTGTTTTTGCAAGTTTAAAACAGCAATTTTATCGTCATTTCTCATAAATCGCCGTTTCACACGAAAGAAACATGAATTTGTCAGTTTGAATAGTTTAAAACAGCGTTTTCTATGTTTTTGCAAGTTTAAAACAGCAATTTTATCGTCATTTATCATAAATCGCCGTTTCACACGAAAGAAACATGAATTTGTCAGTTTGAATAGTTCAAAACAGCGTTTTTCATGTTTTTGCAAGTTTAAAACAGCAATTTTATCGTAATTTCTCATAAATCGCCGTTTCGCACGGAAGAAACATGAATTTGTCAGTTTGAATAGTTGAAAACAGCGTTTTTCAATGTTTTTGCAAGTTTAAAACAGCAATTTTATCGTGATTTCACAAAAATCCACCGTTTGGAACGTAAGAAACATGAATTTATCAGTTTGAATAGTTGAAAACAGCGTTTGTCTATGTTTTTGCAAGTTTAAAACAGCAATTTTATAGTAATTTCTCATAAATCGCCGTTTCGCACGGAAGAAACATGAATTTGTCAGTTTGAGTAGTTCAAAACAGCGTTTTTCTATGTTTTTCCAAGTTTAAAACAGCAATTTTATCGTCATTTCTCATAAATCGCCGTTTCACACGAAAGAAACATGAATTTGTCAGTTTGAATAGTTCAAAACAGCGTTTTTCTATGTTTTTGCAAGTTTAAAACAGCAATTTTATCGTAATTTCTCATAAATCGCCGTTTCGCACGGAAGAAACATGATTTTGTCAGTTTGAATAGTTGAAAAGAGCGTTTGACAATGTTTTTGCAAGTTTAAAACAGCAATTTTATCGTGATTTCACAAAAATCCACCGTTTGGAACGTAAGAAACATGAATTTATCAGTTTGAATAGTTGAAAACAGCGTTTTTCTATGTTTTTGCAAGGTTAAAACAGCAATTTTATCGTCATTTCTCATAAATCGCCGTTTCACACGAAAGAAACATGAATTTGTCAGTTTGTATAGTTCAAAACAGCGTTTTTCTATGTTTTTGCAAGTTTAAAACAGCAATTTTATCGTAATTTCTCATAAATCGCCGTTTCGCACGGAAGAAACATGATTTTGTCAGTTTGAATAGTTGAAAACAGCGTTTTTCAATGTTTTTGCAAGTTTAAAACAGCAATTTTATCGTGATTTCACTAAAATCCACCGTTTGGAACGTAAGAAACATGAATTTATCAGTTTGAATAGTTGAAAACAGCGTTTTTCTATGTTTTTGCAAGTTTAAAACAGCAATTTTATAGTAATTTCTCATAAATCGCAGTTTCGCACGGAAGAAACATGAATTTGTCAGTTTGAATAGTTCAAAACAGCGTTTTTCTATGTTTTTGCAAGTTTAAAACAGCAATTTTATAGTAATTTCTCATAAATCGCAGTTTCGCACGGAAGAAACATGAATTTGTCAGTTTGAATAGTTCAAAACAGCGTTTTTCTATGTTTTTGCAAGTTTAAAACAGCAATTTTATAGTAATTTCTCATAAATCGCAGTTTCGCACGGAAGAAACATGAATTTGTCAGTTTGAATAGTTAAAAACATCGTTTTTCAATGTTTTTGCAAGTTTAAAACAGCAATTTTATCGTCATTTCTCATAAATCGCCGTTTCACACGAAAGAAACATGAATTTGTCAGTTTGAATAGTCAAAACAGCGTTTTTCTATGTTTTTGCAAGTTTGAAACAGCAATTTTATCGTCATTTCTCATAAATCGCCGTTTCGCACGAAAGAAACAAGAATTTGTCAGTTTGAATAGTTCAAAACAGCGTTTTTCTATGTTTTTGCAAGTTTAAAACAGCAATTTTATCGTCATTTCTCATAAATCGCCGTTTCACACGAAAGAAACATGAATTTGTCAGTTTGAATAGTTGAAAACTGCGTTTTTCAATGTTTTTGCAAGTTTAAAACAGCAATTTTATCGTGATTTCACAAAAATCCACCGTTTGGAACGTAAGAAACATGAATTTATCAGTTTGAATAGTTGAAAACAGCGTTTTTCTATGTTTTTGCAAGTTTAAAACAGCAATTTTATCGTCATTTCTCATAAATCGCCGTTTCACACGAAAGAAACATGAATTTGTCAGTTTGAATAGTTCAAAACAGCGTTTTTCTATGTTTTTGCAAGTTTAAAACAGCAATTTTATCGTAATTTCTCATAAATCGCCGTTTCGCACGGAAGAAACATGATTTTGTCAGTTTGAATAGTTGAAAACAGCGTTTTTCAATGTTTTTGCAAGTTTAAAACAGCAATTTTATCGTGATTTCACCAAAATCCACCGTTTGGAACGTAAGAAACATGAATTTATCATTTTGAATAGTTGAAAACAGCGTTTTTCTATGTTTTTGCAAGTTTAAAACAGCAATTTTATCGTCATTTCTCATAAATCGCCGTTTCACACGAAAGAAACATGAATTTGTCAGTTTGAATAGTTCAAAACAGCGTTTTTCTATGTTTTTACAAGTTTAAAACAGCAATTTTATAGTAATTTCTCATAAATCGCAGTTTCGCACGGAAGAAACATGAATTTGTCAGTTTGAATAGTTAAAAACATCGTTTTTCAATGTTTTTGCAAGTTTTAAACAGCAATTTTATCGTCATTTCTCATAAATCGCCGTTTCACACGAAAGAAACATGAATTTGTCAGTTTGAATAGTCAAAACAGCGTTTTTCTATGTTTTTGCAAGTTTGAAACAGCAATTTTATCGTCATTTCTCATAAATCGCCGTTTCGCACGAAAGAAACAAGAATTTGTCAGTTTGAATAGTTCAAAACAGCGTTTTTCTATGTTTTTGCAAGTTTAAAACAGCAATTTTATCGTCATTTCTCATAAATCGCCGTTTCACACGAAAGAAACATGAATTTGTCAGTTTGAATAGTTGAAAACAGCGTTTTTCAATGTTTTTGCAAGTTTAAAACAGCAATATTATCGTGATTTCACTAAAATCCACCGTTTGGAACGTAAGAAACATGAATTTATCAGTTTGAATAGTTGAAAACAGCGTTTTTCTATGTTTTTGCAAGTTTAAACAGCAATTTTATCGTCATTTCTCATAAATCGCCGTTTCGCACGAAGAAACATGATTTTGTCAGTTTGAATAGTTGAAAACAGCGTTTCTCAATGTTTTTGCAAGTTTAAAACAGCAATTTTATCGTGATTTCACTAAAATCAACCGTTTGGAACGTAAGAAACATGAATTTATCAGTTTGTATAGTTGAAAACAGCGTTTTTCTACGTTTTTGCAAGTTTAAAACAGCAATTTTATCGTCATTTTTCATAAACCGCTGTTTCGCACGAAAGAAACATGAATTTGTCAGTTTGAATTGTTCAAAACAGCGTTTTTCTATGTTTTTGCAAGCTTAAAACAGCAATTTTATCGTCATTTCTTATAAATCGCCGTTTCACATGAAAGAAACATGAATTTGTCAGTTTGAATAGTTCAAAACAGCGTTTTTCTATGTTTTTGCAAGTTTAAAACAGCAATGGGGTAAATAGCTCAGTGGCAACGTATCGGACTGTGGATCGCGAGATCCTCAGTTCGAATCCCACTTCCGACAGTTGCCAATTTAAATTTACCCCTGTGGTTCCCCCTCCACTAACAACTTTGGGGGCTATGACTTGACGGCTGGTAACCGCATTTCATACGCCAAAATATATCACTTACCGAGATCTGCGTAAGCAGAGTGCCACACCCGCAATGGGTATAAGGCGTGATGATATATTTTTTTTATATTATATATTAAAACAGCAATTTTATAGTAATTTCTCATAAATCGCAGTTTCGCACGGAAGAAACATTAATTTGTCAGTTTGAATAGTTAAAAACATCGTTTTTCAATGTTTTTACAAGTTTAAAACAGCAATTTTATCGTCATTTCTCATAAATCGCCGTTTCGCACGAAAGAAACATGAATTTGTCAGTTTGAATAGTTCAAAACAGCGTTTTTCTATGTTTTTGCAAGTTTAAAACAGCAATTTTATCGTCATTTCTCATAAATCGCCGTTTCACACGAAAGAAACATGAATTTGTCAGTTTGAATAGTCAAAACAGCGTTTTTCTATGTTTTTGCGAGTTTAAAACAGCAATTTTATCGTAATTTCTCATAAATCGCCGTTTCGCACGAAAGAAACAAGAATTTGTCAGTTTGAATAGTTCAAACAGCGTTTTTCTATGTTTTTGCAAGTTTAAAACAGCAATTTTATCGTCATTTCTCATAAATCGCCGTTTCACACGAAAGAAACATGAATTTGTCAGTTTGAATAGTTCAAAACAGCGTTTTTCTATGTTTTTGCAAGTTTAAAACAGCAATTTTATCGTAATTTCTCATAAATCGCCGTTTCGCACGGAAGCAATATGATTTTGTCAGTTTGAATAGTTGAAAACAGCGTTTTTCAATGTTTTTGCAAGTTTAAAACAACAATTTTATCGTGATTTCACTAAAATCCACCGTTTGGAACGTAAGAAACATGAATTTACCGGTTTGAATAGTTGAAAACAGCGTTTTTCTATGTTTTTGCAAGTTTAATACAACAATTTTATCGTGATTTCACAAAAATCCACCGTTGCGAACGTAAGAAACATGAATTTATCAGTTTGAATAGTTGAAAACAGCGTTTTTCTATGTTTTTGCAAGTTTAAAACAGCAATTTTATCGTCATTTCTCATAAATCGCCGTTTCACACGAAAGAAACATGAATTTGCCAGTTTGAATAGTTCAAACAGCGTTTTTCTATGTTTTTGCAAGTTTAAAACAGCAATTTTATCGTAATTTCTCATAAATCGCCGTTTCGCACGGAAGAAACATGAATTTGTCAGTTTGAATAGTTGAAAACAGCGTTTTTCAATGTTTTTGCAAGTTTAAAACAGCAATTTTATCGTGATTTCACAAAAATCCACCGTTTTCAACGTAAGAAACATGAATTTATCAGTTTGAATAGTTCAAAACAACGTTTTTCTATGTTTTTGCAAGTTTAAAACAGCAATTTTATCGTCATTTCTCATAAATCGGCGTTTCACACGAAAGAAACATGAATTTATCAGTTTGAATAGTTGAAAACAGCGTTTTTCTATGTTTTTGCAAGTTTAAAACAGCAATTTTATCGTCATTTCTCATAAATCGCCGTTTCGCACGAAAGAAACATGAATTTGTCAGTTTGAATAGTTCAAAACAGCGTTTTTCTATGTTTTTGCAAGTTTAAAACAACAATTTTATCATCATTTCTCATAAATCGCCGTTTCACACGAAAGAAACATGAATTTGTCAGTTTGAATAGTTTAAAACAGCGTTTTTCTATGTTTTTGCAAGTTTAAAACAGCAATTTTATCGTCATTTATCATAAATCGCCGTTTCGCACGAAAGAAACATGAATTTGTCAGTTTGAGTAGTTCAAAACAGCGTTTTTCTATGTTTTTGCAAGTTTAAAACATCAATTTTATCGTCATTTCTCATAAATCGCCGTTTCACACGAAAGAAACATGAATATGTCAGTTTGAATAGTTCAAAACAGCGTTTTTCTATGTTTTTGCAAGTTTAAAACAGCAATTTTATCGTAATTTCTCATAAATCGCCGTTTCGCACGGAAGATACATGAATTTGTCAGTTTGAATAGTTGAAAACAGCGTTTTTCAATGTTTTTGCAAGTTTAAAACAGCAATTTTATCGTGATTTCACAAAAATCCACCGTTTTTAACGTAAGAAACATGAATTTATCAGTTTGAATAGTTCAAAACAACGTTTTTCTATGTTTTTGCAAGTTTAAAACAGCAATTTTATCGTCATTTCTCATAAATCGGCGTTTCACACGAAAGAAACATGAATTTATCAGTTTGAATAGTTGAAAACAGCGTTTTTCTATGTTTTTGCAAGTTTAAAACAGCAATTTTATCGTCATTTCTCATAAATCGCCGTTTCGCACGAAAGAAACATGAATTTGTCAGTTTGAATAGTTCAAAACAGCGTTTTTCTATGTTTTTGCAAGTTTAAAACAACAATTTTATCATCATTTCTCATAAATCGCCGTTTCACACGAAAGAAACATGAATTTGTCAGTTTGAATAGTTTAAAACAGCGTTTTTCTATGTTTTTGCAAGTTTAAAACAGCAATTTTATCGTCATTTATCATAAATCGCCGTTTCGCACGAAAGAAACATGAATTTGTCAGTTTGAGTAGTTCAAAACAGCGTTTTTCTATGTTTTTGCAAGTTTAAAACATCAATTTTATCGTCATTTCTCATAAATCGCCGTTTCACACGAAAGAAACATGAATATGTCAGTTTGAATAGTTCAAAACAGCGTTTTTCTATGTTTTTGCAAGTTTAAAACAGCAATTTTATCGTAATTTCTCATAAATCGCCATTTCGCACGAAAGAAACATGAATTTGTCAGTTTGAATAGTTGAAAACAGCGTTTTTCAATGTTTTTGCAAGTTTAAAACAGCAATTTTATCGTGATTTCACAAAAATCCACCGTTTGGAACGTAAGAAACATGAATTTATCAGTTTGAATAGTTGAAAACAGCGTTTTTCTATGTTTTTGCAAGTTTAAAACAGCAATTTTATCGTCATTTCTCATAAATCGCCGTTTCACACGAAAGAAACATGAATTTGCCAGTTTGAATAGTTCAAAACAGCGTTTTTCTATGTTTTTGCAAGTTTAAAACAGCAATTTTATCGTAATTTCTCATAAATCGCCGTTTCGCACGGAAGAAACATGAATTTGTCAGTTTGAATAGTTGAAAACAGCGTTTTTCAATGTTTTTGCAAGTTTAAAACAGCAATTTTATCGTGATTTTACAAAAATCCACCGTTTTCAACGTAAGAAACATGAATTTATCAGTTTGAATAGTTTAAAACAACGTTTTTCTATGTTTTTGCAAGTTTAAAACAGCAATTTTATCGTCATTTCTCATAAATCGGCGTTTCACACGAAAGAAACATGAATTTATCAGTTTGAATAGTTGAAAACAGCGTTTTTCTATGTTTTTGCAAGTTTAAAACAGCAATTTTATCGTCATTTCTCATAAATCGCCGTTTCGCACGAAAGAAACATGAATTTGTCAGTTTGAATAGTTCAAAACAGCGTTTTTCCATGTTTTTGCATGTTTAAAACAACAATTTTATCATCATTTCTCATAAATCGCCGTTTCACACGAAAGAAACATGAATTTGTCAGTTTGAATAGTTTAAAACAGGGTTTTTCTATGTTTTTGCAAGTTTAAAACAGCAATTTTATCGTCATTTATCATAAATCGCCGTTTCGCACGAAAGAAACATGAATTTGTCAGTTTGAGTAGTTCAAAACAGCGTTTTTCTATGTTTTTGCAAGTTTAAAACAGCAATTTTATCGTAATTTCTCATAAATCGCCATTTCGCACGGAAGAAACATGAATTTGTCAGTTTGAATTGTTGAAAACAGCGTTTTTCAATGTTTTTGCAAGTTTAAAACAGCAATTTTATCGTGATTTCACAAAAATCCACCGTTTGGAACGTAAGAAACATGAATTTATCAGTTTGAATAGTTGAAAACAGCGTTTTTCTATGTTTTTGCAAGTTTAAAACAGCAATTTTATCGTCATTTCTCATAAATCGCCGTTTCGCACGAAAGAAACATGAATTTGTCAGTTTGAATAGTTCAAAACAGCGTTTTTCTATGTTTTTGCAAGTTTAAAACAGCAATTTTATCGTGATTTCACAAAAATCCACCGTTTCGAACGTAAGAAACATGAATTTATCAGTTTGAATAGTTGAAAACAGCGTTTTTCTATGTTTTTGCAAGTTTAAAACAGCAATTTTATCGTTATTTCACAAAAATTACCGTTTCCAACGTAAGAAACATGAATTTGTCAGTTTGAATAGTTCAAAACAGCGTTTTTCTATGTTTTTGCAAGTTTAATACCTCAACTCTAAACTTCAACCCCAAACCCCAAAACTCGAACCCCCAACCCCAAACCTCAAACCCCAAACCTCAAACTTCGAACCCCAAATCCCTAACCTCAAATACCAAACCTCAACCCCAAACCTCAACCCCAAACCTCAACCCCAAACCTCAACCCCAAACCTTAACCCCAAACCTCAACCCCAAACCTCAACCCCAAACCTCAATCCCAAACCTCAACCCCAAACCTCAACCCCAAACCTCAACCCTAAACCTCAACCCCAAACCTCAACCCCAAAGCCTAAAACTCGAACCCCCAACCCCAAACCTCAAACCCCAAACCTCAACCCCAAACCTCAAACCTCGAACCCCAAACCTCAAACCTCGAACCCCAAACCCCAAACCTCAAACACCGAACTGCAACCCCAAACCTCAAACCGCGAACCCCAAACCTCAAACACCGAACCCCAAACCCAAACCTCAAACCGCGAACCCCAAACCTCAAACCCCAAACCTCAACCCCAAACATCAAACCTCGAACCCCAAACCACAAAACTGAATTTGTCAGTTTGGATAGTTCAAAACAGCGTTTTCTATGTTTTTGCAAGTTTGAAACAGCAATTTTATCGTGATTTCACAAAAATCCACCGTTTCCAACGTAAGAAACATGAATTTATCAGTTTGAATAGTTGAAAACAGCGTTTTTCTATATTTTTGCAAGTTTAAAACAGCAATTTTATCGTGATTTCACAAAAATCCACCGTTTCGAACGTAAGAAACATGAATTTATCAGTTTGAATAGTTCAAAACAGCGTTTTTCTTTGTTTTTGCAAGATAAAAATAGCAATTTTATCGTCATTTCTCATAAATCGCCGTTTCACACGAAAGAAACATGAATTTGTCAGTTTGAATAGTTCAAAACAGCGTTTTTCTATGTTTTAGCAAGTTTAAAACAGCAATTTTATCGTCATTTCTCATAAATCGCCGTTTCACACGAAAGAAACATGAATTTGTCAGTTTGAATAGTTCAAAACAGCGTTTTTCTATGTTTTTGCAAGTTTAAAACAGCAATTTTATCGTCATTTCTCATAAATCGCCGTTTCACACGAAAGAAACATGAATTTGTCAGTTTGAATAGCTCAAAACAGCGTTTTTCTATGTTTTTGCAAGTTTAAAACAGCAATTTTATCGTCATTTATCATAAATCGCCGTTTCGCACGAAAGAAACATGAATTTGTCAGTTTGAGTAGTTCAAAACAGCGTTTTTCTATGTTTTTGCAAGTTTAAAACAGCAATTTTATTGTCATTTCTCATAAATCGCCGTTTCACACGAAAGAAACATGAATTTGTCAGTTTGAATAGTTAAAAACAGCGTTTTTCTATGTTTTTGCAAGTTTAAAACAGCAATTTTATCGTAATTTCTCATAAATCGCCGTTTTGCACGGAAGAAACATGAATTTGTCAGTTTGAATAGTTGAAAACAGCGTTTTTCAATGTTTTTGCAAGTTTAAAACAGCAATTTTATCGTGATTTCACAAAAATCCACCGTTTGGAACGTAAGAAACATGAATTTATCAGTTTGAATAGTTGAAAACAGCGTTTTTCTATGTTTTTGCAAGTTTAAAACAGCAATTTTATCGTCATTTCTCATAAATCGCCGTTTCTCACGAAAGAAACATGAATTTGTCAGTTTGAATAGTTCAAAACAGCGTTTTTCTATGTTTTTGCAAGTTTAAAACAGCAATTTTATCGTCATTTCTCATAAATCGCCGTTTCACACGTAAGAAACATGAATTTGTCAGTTTGAATAGTTCAAAACAGCGTTTTTCTATGTTTTTGCAAGTTTAAAACAGCAATTTTATGGTCATTTCTCATAAATCGCCGTTTCACACGAAACAAACATGAATTTGTCAGTTTGAATAGTTGAAAACAAGGTTTACAATGTTTTTGCAAGTTTAAAACAGCAATTTTATCGTGATTTCACTAAAATCCACCGTTTGGAACGTAAGAAACATGAATTTATCAGTTTGAATAGTTGAAAACAGCGTTTTTCTATGTTTTTGCAAGTTTAAAACAGCAATTTTATCGTCATTTCTCATAAATCGCCGTTTCGCACGAAAGAAACATGAATTTGTCAGTTTGAATTGTTCAAAACAGCGTTTTTCTATGTTTTTGCAAGCTTAAAACAGCAATTTTATCGTCATTTCTCATAAATCGCCGTTTCACAAGAAAGAAACAAGAATTTGTCAGTTTAAATAGTTGAAAACAGCGTTTTTCAATGTTTTTGCAAGTTTAAAACATCAATTTTATCGTGATTTCACTAAAATCCACCGTTTGGAACGTAAGAAACATGAATTTATCAGTTTGAATAGTTGAAAACAGCGTTTTTCTATGTTTTTGCAAGTTTAAAACAGCAATTTTATCGTCATTTCTCATAAATCGCCGTTTCGCACGTAAGAAACATGAATTTGTCAGTTTGAATAGTTCAAAACATCGTTTTTCTATGTTTTTGCAAGCTTAAAACAGCAATTTTATCGTCATTTCTCATAAATCGCTGTTTCACACGAAAGAAACATGAATTTGTCAGCTTGAATAGTTCAAAACAGCGTTTTTCTATGTTTTTGCAAGTTTAAAACAGCAATTTTATCGTCATTTCTCATAAATCGCCGTTTCACACGAAAGAAACATGAATTTGTCAGTTTGAATAGTTTAAAACAGCGTTTTTCTATGTTTTTGCAAGTTTAAAACAGCAATTTTATCGTCATTTCTCATAAATCACCGTTTCGCACGAAAGAAACATGAATTTGTCAGTTTGAATAGTTCAAAACAGCGTTTTTCTATGTTTTTGCAAGTTTAAAACAGCAATTTTATCGTGATTTCACAAAAATCCACCGTTTCGAACGTAAGAAACATGAATTTATCAGTTTGAATAGTTGAAAACAGCGTTTTTCTATGTTTTTGCAAGTTTAAAACAGCAATTTTATCGTCATTTCTCATAAATCGCCGTTTCGCACGAAAGAAACATGAATTTGTCAGTTTGAATAGTTCAAAACTGCGTTTTTCTATGTTTTTGCAAGTTTAAAACAGCAATTTTATCGTCATTTCTCATAAATCGCCGTTTCGCACGGAAGAAACATGAATATGTCAGTTTGAGTAGTTCAAAACAGCGTTTTTCTTTGTTTTTGCAAGTTTAAAACAGCAATTTTATCGTCATTTCTCATAAATCGCCGTTTCACACGAAACAAACATGAATTTGTCAGTTTGAATAGTTGAAAACAGGGTTTACAATGTTTTTGCAAGTTTAAAACAGCAATTTTATCGTGATTTCACTAAAATCCACCGTTTGGAACGTAAGAAACATGAATTTATCAGTTTGAATAGTTGAAAACAGCGTTTTTCTATGGTTTTGCAAGTTTAAAACAGCAATTTTATCGTCATTTCTCATAAATCGCCGTTTCGCACGAAAGAAACATGAATTTGTCAGTTTGAATTGTTCAAAACAGCGTTTTTCTATGTTTTTGCAAGCTTAAAACAGCAATTTTATCGTCATTTCTCATAAATCGCCGTTTCACAAGAAAGAAACAAGAATTTGTCAGTTTAAATAGTTGAAAACAGCGTTTTTCAATGTTTTTGCAAGTTTAAAACATCAATTTTATCGTGATTTCACTAAAATCCACCGTTTGGAACGTAAGAAACATGAATTTATCAGTTTGAATAGTTGAAAACAGCGTTTTTCTATGTTTTTGCAAGTTTAAAACAGCAATTTTATCGTCATTTCTCATAAATCGCCGTTTCGCACGTAAGAAACATGAATTTGTCAGTTTGAATAGTTCAAAACATCGTTTTTCTATGTTTTTGCAAGCTTAAAACAGCAATTTTATCGTCATTTCTCATAAATCGCTGTTTCACACGAAAGAAACATGAATTTGTCAGCTTGAATAGTTCAAAACAGCGTTTTTCTATGTTTTTGCAAGTTTAAAACAGCAATTTTATCGTCATTTCTCATAAATCGCCGTTTCACACGAAAGAAATATGAATTTGTCAGTTTGAATAGGCAAAACAGCGTTTAACCTATGTTTTTGCAAGTTTAAAACAGCAATTTTATCGTCATTTCTCATAAATCACCGTTTCGCACGAAAGAACATGAATTTGTCAGTTTGAATAGTTCAAAACAGCGTTTTTCTATGTTTTTGTAAGTTTAAAACAGCAATTTTATCGTCATTTCTCATAAATCGCCGTTTCACACGAAAAAAACATGAATTTGTCCGTTTGAATAGTTCAAAACAGCGTTTTTCTATGTTTTTGCAAGTTTAAAACAGCAATTTTATCGTCATTTCTCATAAATCGCCGATTCACACGAAAGAAACATGAATTTGCCAGTTTGAATAGTTTAAAACAGCGTTTTTCTATGTTTTTGCAAGTTTAAAACAGCAATTTTATCGTAATTTCTCATAAATCGCCGTTTCGCACGGAAGAAACATGAATTTGTCAGTTTGAATAGTTGAAAACAGCGTTTTTCAATGTTTTTGCAAGTTTAAAACATCAATTTTATCGTGATTTCACTAAAATCCACCGTTTGGAACGTAAGAAACATGAATTTATCAGTTTGAATAGTTGAAAACAGCGTTTTTCTATGTTTTTGCAAGTTTAAAACAGCAATTTTATCGTCATTTCTCATAAATCGCCGTTTCGCACGTAAGAAACATGAATTTGTCAGTTTGAATAGTTCAAAACATCGTTTTTCTATGTTTTTGCAAGCTTAAAACAGCAATTTTATCGTCATTTCTCATAAATCGCTGTTTCACACGAAAGAAACATGAATTTGTCAGTTTGAATAGTTCAAAACAGCGTTTTTCTATGTTTTTGCAAGTTTAAAACAGCAATTTTATCGTCATTTCTCATAAATCGCCGTTTCACACGAAAGAAACATGAATTTGTCAGTTTGAATAGGCAAAACAGCGTTTAACCTATGTTTTTGCAAGTTTAAAACAGCAATTTTATCGTAATTTCTCATAAATCGCCGTTTCGCACGGAAGAAACATGAATTTGTCAGTTTGAATAGTTGAAAACAGCGTTTTTCAATGTTTTTGCAAGTTTAAAACAGCAATTTTATCGTGATTTCACAAAAATCCACCGTTTCCAACGTAAGAAACATGAATTTATCAGTTTGAATAGTTCAAAACAGCGTTTTTCTATGTTTTTGCAAGTTTAAAACAGCAATTTTATCGTGATTTCACAAAAATCCACCGTTTCTAACGTAAGAAACATGAATTTATCAGTTTTAATAGTTGAAAACAGCGTTTTTCTATGTTTTTGCAAGTTAAAAACAGCAATTTTATCGTCATTTCTCATAAATCGCCGTTTCGCACGAAAGAAACATGAATTTGTCAGTTTGAATAGTTCAAAGAAGCGTTTTTCTATGTTTTTGCAAGTTTAAAACAGCAATTTTATCGTCATTTCTCATAAATCGCCGTTTCACACGAAAGAAACATGAATTTGTCAGTTTGAATAGTTTAAAACAGCGTTTTTCTATGTTTTTGCAAGTTTAAAACAGCAATTTTATCGTCATTTCTCATAAATCACCGTTTCGCACGAAAGAAACATGAATTTGTCAGTTTGAATAGTTCAAAACAGCGTTTTTCTATGTTTTTGCAAGTTTAAAACAGCAATTTTATCGTGATTTCACAAAAATCCACCGTTTCGAACGTAAGAAACATGAATTTATCAGTTTGAATAGTTGAAAACAGCGTTTTTCTATGTTTTTGCAAGTTTAAAACAGCAATTTTATCGTCATTTCTCATAAATCGCCGTTTCGCACGAAAGAAACATGAATTTGTCAGTTTGAATAGTTCAAAACTGCGTTTTTCTATGTTTTTGCAAGTTTAAAACAGCAATTTTATCGTCATTTCTCATAAATCGCCGTTTCGCACGGAAGAAACATGAATATGTCAGTTTGAGTAGTTCAAAACAGCGTTTTTCTTTGTTTTTGCAAGTTTAAAACAGCAATTTTATCGTCATTTCTCATAAATCGCCGTTTCACACGAAAGAAACATGAATTTGTCAGTTTGAATAGTTGAAAACAGCGTTTTTCAATGTTTTTGCAAGTTTAAAACAGCAATTTTATCGTGATTTCACAAAAATCCACCGTTTGGAACGTAAGAAACATAAATTTATCAGTTTGAATAGTTGAAAACAGCGTTTTTCTATGTTTTTGTAAGTTTAAAACAGCAATTTTATCGTCATTTCTCATAAATCGCCGTTTCTCACGAAAGAAACATGAATTTGTCAGTTTGAATAGTTCAAAACAGCGTTTTTCTATGTTTTAGCAAGTTTAAAACAGCAATTTTATCGTTATTTCTCATAAATCGCCGTTTCACACGTAAGAAACATGATTTTGTCAGTTTGAATAGTTCAAAACAGCGTTTTTCTATGTTTTTGCAAGTTTAAAACAGCAATTTTATCGTCATTTCTCATAAATCGCCGTTTCACACGAAAGAAACATGAATTTGTCAGTTTGAATAGTTCAAAACAGCGTTTTTCTATGTTTTTGCAAGTTTATAACAGCAATTTTATAGTAATTTCTCATAAATCGCCGTTTCGCACGGAAGAAACATGAATTTGTCAGTTTGAGTAGTTCAAAACAGCGTTTTTCTATGTTTTTGCAAGTTTAAAACAGCAATTTTATCGTCATTTCTCATAAATCGCCGATCACACGAAAGAAACATGAATTTGTCAGTTTGAATAGTTCAAAACAGCGTTTTTCTATGTTTTTGCAAGTTTAAAACAGCAATTTTATCGTAATTTCTCATAAATCGCCGTTTCGCACGGAAGAAACATGAATTTGTCAGTTTGAATAGTTGAAAACAGCGTTTTTCAATGTTTTTGCAAGTTTAAAACAGCAATTTTATCGTTAATTCACAAAAATCCACCGTTTCCAACGTAAGAAGCATGAATTTATCAGTTTGAATAGTTCAAAACAGCGTTTTTCTATGTTTTTGCAAGTTTAAAACAGCAATTTTATCGTGATTTCACAAAAATCCACCGTTTCGAACGTAAGAAACATGAATTTATCAGTTTGAATAGTTCAAAACAGCGTTTTTCTATGTTTTTGCAAGTTTAAAACAGCAATTTTATCGTCATTTCTCATATATCGCCGTTTCGCACGAAAGAAACATGAATTTGTCAGTTTGAATAGTTCAAAACAGCGTTTTTCTATGTTTTTGCAAGTTTAAAACAGCAATTTTATAGTAATTTCTCATAAATCGCAATTTCGCACGGAAGAAACATGAATTTGTCAGTTTGAATAGTTAAAAACATCTTTTTTCAATGTTTTTGCAAGTTTAAAACAGCAATTTTATCGTCATTTCTCATAAATCGCCGTTTCACACGAAAGAAACATGAATTTGTCAGTTTGAATAGTTCAAAACAGCGTTTTTCTATGTTTTTGCAAGTTTAAAACAGCAATTTTATAGTAATTTCTCATAAATCGCAATTTCGCACGGAAGAAACATGAATTTGTCAGTTTGAATAGTTAAAAACATCGTTTTTCAATGTTTTTGCAAGTTTAAAACAGCAATTTTATCGTGATTTCACTAAAATCCACCGTTTGGAACGTAAGAAACATGAATTTATCAGTTTGAATAGTTGAAAACAGCGTTTTTCTATGTTTTTGCAAGTTTAAAACAGCAATTTTATCGTCATTTCTCATAAATCGCCGTTTCGCACGAAAGAAACATGAATTTGTCAGTTTGAATTGTTCAAAACAGCGTTTTTCTATGTTTTTGCAAGCTTAAAACAGCAATTTTATCGTCATTTCTCATAAATCGCCGTTTCACAAGAAAGAAACAAGAATTTGTCAGTTTAAATAGTTGAAAACAGCGTTTTTCAATGTTTTTGCAAGTTTAAAACATCAATTTTATCGTGATTTCACTAAAATCCACCGTTTGGAACGTAAGAAACATGAATTTATCAGTTTGAATAGTTGAAAACAGCGTTTTTCTATGTTTTTGCAAGTTTAAAACAGCAATTTTATCGTCATTTCTCATAAATCGCCGTTTCGCACGTAAGAAACATGAAT
The DNA here is from genome assembly GCA_963942605.1 of Poecilus cupreus. Classification (NCBI taxonomy): domain Eukaryota; kingdom Metazoa; phylum Arthropoda; class Insecta; order Coleoptera; family Carabidae; genus Poecilus; species Poecilus cupreus. The sequence continues at coordinate 65,546 of CAWWDY010001874.1, forward strand.
TTGTCAGTTTGAATAGTTCAAAACATCGTTTTTCTATGTTTTTGCAAGCTTAAAACAGCAATTTTATCGTCATTTCTCATAAATCGCTGTTTCACACGAAAGAAACATGAATTTGTCAGCTTGAATAGTTCAAAACAGCGTTTTTCTATGTTTTTGCAAGTTTAAAACAGCAATTTTATCGTCATTTCTCATAAATCGCCGTTTCACACGAAAGAAATATGAATTTGTCAGTTTGAATAGGCAAAACAGCGTTTAACCTATGTTTTTGCAAGTTTAAAACAGCAATTTTATCGTCATTTCTCATAAATCACCGTTTCGCACGAAAGAAACATGAATTTGTCAGTTTGAATAGTTCAAAACAGCGTTTTTCTATGTTTTTGTAAGTTTAAAACAGCAATTTTATCGTCATTTCTCATAAATCGCCGTTTCACACGAAAAAAACATGAATTTGTCCGTTTGAATAGTTCAAAACAGCGTTTTTCTATGTTTTTGCAAGTTTAAAACAGCAATTTTATCGTCATTTCTCATAAATCGCCGATTCACACGAAAGAAACATGAATTTGCCAGTTTGAATAGTTTAAAACAGCGTTTTTCTATGTTTTTGCAAGTTTAAAACAGCAATTTTATCGTAATTTCTCATAAATCGCCGTTTCGCACGGAAGAAACATGAATTTGTCAGTTTGAATAGTTGAAAACAGCGTTTTTCAATGTTTTTGCAAGTTTAAAACATCAATTTTATCGTGATTTCACTAAAATCCACCGTTTGGAACGTAAGAAACATGAATTTATCAGTTTGAATAGTTGAAAACAGCGTTTTTCTATGTTTTTGCAAGTTTAAAACAGCAATTTTATCGTCATTTCTCATAAATCGCCGTTTCGCACGTAAGAAACATGAATTTGTCAGTTTGAATAGTTCAAAACATCGTTTTTCTATGTTTTTGCAAGCTTAAAACAGCAATTTTATCGTCATTTCTCATAAATCGCTGTTTCACACGAGAGAAACATGAATTTGTCAGTTTGAATAGTTCAAAACAGCGTTTTTCTATGTTTTTGCAAGTTTAAAACAGCAATTTTATCGTCATTTCTCATAAATCGCCGTTTCACACGAAAGAAACATGAATTTGTCAGTTTGAATAGGCAAAACAGCGTTTAACCTATGTTTTTGCAAGTTTAAAACAGCAATTTTATCGTAATTTCTCATAAATCGCCGTTTCGCACGGAAGAAACATGAATTTGTCAGTTTGAATAGTTGAAAACAGCGTTTTTCAATGTTTTTGCAAGTTTAAAACAGCAATTTTATCGTGATTTCACAAAAATCCACCGTTTCCAACGTAAGAAACATGAATTTATCAGTTTGAATAGTTCAAAACAGCGTTTTTCTATGTTTTTGCAAGTTTAAAACAGCAATTTTATCGTGATTTCACAAAAATCCACCGTTTCGAACGTAAGAAACATGAATTTATCAGTTTTAATAGTTGAAAACAGCGTTTTTCTATGTTTTTGCAAGTTAAAAACAGCAATTTTATCGTCATTTCTCATAAATCGCCGTTTCGCACGAAAGAAACATGAATTTGTCAGTTTGAATAGTTCAAAGAAGCGTTTTTCTATGTTTTTGCAAGTTTAAAACAGCAATTTTATCGTCATTTCTCATAAATCGCCGTTTCACACGAAAGAAACATGAATTTGTCAGATTGAATAGTTTAAAACAGCGTTTTTCTATGTTTTTGCAAGTTTAAAACAGCAATTTTATCGTCATTTCTCATAAATCACCGTTTCGCACGAAAGAAACATGAATTTGTCAGTTTGAATAGTTCAAAACAGCGTTTTTCTATGTTTTTGCAAGTTTAAAACAGCAATTTTATCGTGATTTCACAAAAATCCACCGTTTCGAACGTAAGAAACATGAATTTATCAGTTTGAATAGTTGAAAACAGCGTTTTTCTATGTTTTTGCAAGTTTAAAACAGCAATTTTATCGTCATTTCTCATAAATCGCCGTTTCGCACGAAAGAAACATGAATTTGTCAGTTTGAATAGTTCAAAACTGCGTTTTTCTATGTTTTTGCAAGTTTAAAACAGCAATTTTATCGTCATTTCTCATAAATCGCCGTTTCGCACGGAAGAAACATGAATATGTCAGTTTGAGTAGTTCAAAACAGCGTTTTTCTTTGTTTTTGCAAGTTTAAAACAGCAATTTTATCGTCATTTCTCATAAATCGCCGTTTCACACGAAAGAAACATGAATTTGTCAGTTTGAATAGTTGAAAACAGCGTTTTTCAATGTTTTTGCAAGTTTAAAACAGCAATTTTATCGTGATTTCACAAAAATCCACCGTTTGGAACGTAAGAAACATAAATTTATCAGTTTGAATAGTTGAAAACAGCGTTTTTCTATGTTTTTGTAAGTTTAAAACAGCAATTTTATCGTCATTTCTCATAAATCGCCGTTTCTCACGAAAGAAACATGAATTTGTCAGTTTGAATAGTTCAAAACAGCGTTTTTCTATGTTTTAGCAAGTTTAAAACAGCAATTTTATCGTTATTTCTCATAAATCGCCGTTTCACACGTAAGAAACATGATTTTGTCAGTTTGAATAGTTCAAAACAGCGTTTTTCTATGTTTTTGCAAGTTTAAAACAGCAATTTTATCGTCATTTCTCATAAATCGCCGTTTCACACGAAAGAAACATGAATTTGTCAGTTTGAATAGTTCAAAACAGCGTTTTTCTATGTTTTTGCAAGTTTATAACAGCAATTTTATAGTAATTTCTCATAAATCGCCGTTTCGCACGGAAGAAACATGAATTTGTCAGTTTGAGTAGTTCAAAACAGCGTTTTTCTATGTTTTTGCAAGTTTAAAACAGCAATTTTATCGTCATTTCTCATAAATCGCCGATCACACGAAAGAAACATGAATTTGTCAGTTTGAATAGTTCAAAACAGCGTTTTTCTATGTTTTTGCAAGTTTAAAACAGCAATTTTATCGTAATTTCTCATAAATCGCCGTTTCGCACGGAAGAAACATGAATTTGTCAGTTTGAATAGTTGAAAACAGCGTTTTTCAATGTTTTTGCAAGTTTAAAACAGCAATTTTATCGTTAATTCACAAAAATCCACCGTTTCCAACGTAAGAAGCATGAATTTATCAGTTTGAATAGTTCAAAACAGCGTTTTTCTATGTTTTTGCAAGTTTAAAACAGCAATTTTATCGTGATTTCACAAAAATCCACCGTTTCGAACGTAAGAAACATGAATTTATCAGTTTGAATAGTTCAAAACAGCGTTTTTCTATGTTTTTGCAAGTTTAAAACAGCAATTTTATCGTCATTTCTCATATATCGCCGTTTCGCACGAAAGAAACATGAATTTGTCAGTTTGAATAGTTCAAAACAGCGTTTTTCTATGTTTTTGCAAGTTTAAAACAGCAATTTTATCGTCATTTCTCATAAATCGCCGTTTCACACGAAAGAAACATGAATTTGTCAGTTTGAATACTTTAAAACAGCGTTTTTCTATGTTTTTGCAAGTTTAAAACAGCAATTTTATCTTCATTTATCATAAATCGCCGTTTCGCACGAAAGAAACATGAATTTGTCAGTTTGAGTAGTTCAAAACAGCGTTTTTCTATGTTTTTGCAAGTTTAAAACAGCAATTTTATCGTCATTTCTCATAAATCGGCGTTTCACACGAAAGAAACATGAATTTGTCAGATTGAATAGTTCAAAACAGCGTTTTTCTATGTTTTTGCAAGTTTAAAACACCATTTTTATCGAAATTTCTCATAAATCGCCGTTTCGCACGGAAGAAACATGAATTTGTCAGTTAGAATAGTTGAAAACAGCGTTTTTCAATGTTTTTGCAAGTTTAAAAACAGCAATTTTATCGTGATTTCACAAAAATCCACCGTTTGGAACGTAAGAAACATGAATTTATCAGTTTGAATAGTTGAAAACAGCGTTTTTTCTATGTTTTTGCAAGTTTAAAACAGCAATTTTATCGTCATTTCTCATAAATCGCCGTTTCGCACGAAAGAAACATGAATTTGTCAGTTTGAATAGTTCAAAACAGCGTTTTTCTATGTTTTTGCAAGTTTAAAACAGCAATTTTATCGTCATTTCTCATAAATCGCCGTTTCACACGTAAGAAACATGAATTTGTCAGTTTGAATAGTTCAAAACAGCGTTTTTCTATGTTTTTGCAAGTTTAAAACAGCAATTTTATCGTCATTTCTCAAAAATCGCCGTTTCGCACGGAAGAAACATGAATTTGTCAGTTTGAGTAGTTCAAAACAGCGTTTTTCTATGTTTTTGCAAGTTTAAAACAGCAATTTTATCGTAATTTCTCATAAATCGCCGTTTCGCACGGAAGAAACATGAATTTGTCAGTTTGAATAGTTGAAAACTGCGTTTTTCAATGTTTTTGCAAGTTTAAAACAGCAATTTTATCGTGATTTCACAAAAATCCACCGTTTCCAACGTAAGAAGCATGAATTTATCAGTTTGAATAGTTCAAAACAGCGTTTTTCTATGTTTTTGCAAGTTTAAAACAGCAATTTTATCGTGATTTCACAAAAATTCACTGTTTCGAACGTAAGAAACATGAATTTATCAGTTTGAATAGTTGAAAACAGCGTTTTTCTATGTTTTTGCAAGTTTAAAACAGCAATTTTATCGTCATTTCTCATAAATCGCCGTTTCGCACGAAAGAAACATGAATTTGTCAGTTTGAATATTTCAAAACAGCGTTTTTCTATGTTTTTGCAAGTTTAAAACAGCAATTTTATCGTCATTTTCCATAAATCGCCGTTTCACACGAAAGAAACATGAATTTGTCAGTTTGAATACTTCAAAACAGCGTTTTTCTATGTTTTTGCAAGTTTAAAACAGCAATTTTATCGTCATTTATCATAAATCGCCGTTTCGCACGAAAGAAACAAGAATTTGTCAGTTTGAGTAGTTCAAAACAGCGTTTTTCTATGTTTTTGCAAGTTTAAAACAGCAATTTTATCGTCATTTCTCATAAATCGCCGTTTCACACGAAAGAAACATGAATTTGTCAGTTTGAATATTTCAAAACAGCGTTTTTCTATGTTTTTGCAAGTTTAAAACAGCAATTTTATCGTAATTTCTCATAAATCGCCGTTTCGCACGGAAGAAACATGAATTTGTCAGTTTGAATAGTTGAAAACCGC
>CAWWDY010001875.1:0-60000 GCA_963942605.1 Poecilus cupreus
CCATTACACACGACATATACGTGAATATGACAGTTTAAATACTTGAAAATGGTGTTTTGTATGCTTTTGCGTGCTTAAAACAGCATTTTTATCTAGCTTTCACCAACATTAGCTATTATACACGACAGAAACATGAATATGACAGTTTAAATACTTGAAAACGGTGTTTTGTATGCTTTTGCATGCTTAAAACAGCATTTTTATCTTGCTTTTACCAACATTAGCTATTATACACGACAGAAACATGAATATGACAGTTTTAATACTTGAACACGGTGTTTTGTATGCTTTTGCATGCTTAAAACAGCGTTCTTGTCTTGCTTTCACCAACATTAACTATTATACACGACAGAAACATGAATATGACAGTTTAAATACTTGAAAACGGTGATTTGTATGCTTAAAACTGCTTTTTTTATCTTGCTTTCACCAACATTAGCTTTTATACACGACAGAAACATGAATATGACAGTTTAAATACTTGAAAACGGTGTTTTGTATGCTTTTGCATGCTTAAAACAGCATTTTTATCTTGCTTTTACCAACATTAGCTATTATACACGACAGAAACATGAATATGACAGTTTAAATACTTGAAAACGGTGATTTGTATGCTTAAAACTGCTTTTTTTATCTTGCTTTCACCAACATTAGCTTTTATACACGACAGAAACATGAATATGACAGTTTAAATACTTGAAAACAGCATTTTGTATGTTTTTGCAAGCTGAAAACAGCTATTTTATCTTGATTTTGCAAACATAAGCCATTACACACGATATATACATGAATATGATAGTTTAAATACTTGAAAACGGTGTTTTGTATGCTTAAAACTGCTTTTTTATCTTGCTTTCACCAACATTAGCTTTTATACACGACAGAAACATGAATATGACAGTTTAAATACTTGAAAACAGCATTTTGTATGTTTTTGCAAGCTGAAAACAGCTATTTTATCTTGATTTTGCAAACATAAGCCATTACACACGATATATACATGAATATGACAGTTTAAATACTTGAAAACGGTGTTTTGTATGCTTTTGCATGCTTAATGCAGCATTTTTATCTTGCTTTAACCAACATTAACTATTATACACAACAGAAACATGAATATGACAGTTAAATACTTGAAAACAGCATTTTGTATGTTTTTGCAAGCTGAAAACAGCTATTTTATCTTAATTTTGCAAACATAAGCCATTACACACGACATATACCTGAATATGACAGTTTAAATACTTGAAAACGGTGTTTTGTTAGGTTTTGCATGCTTAAAACAGCATTTTTATCTTGCTTTCACCAACATGAGCTATTATACACGACAGAAACATGAATATGACAGTTTAAATACTTGAAAACAGCAGTTTGTATGTTTTTGCAAGCTGAAAACAGCTATTTTATCTTGATTTTGCAAACATAAGCCATTACACACGACATATACATAAATATGACAGTTTAAATATATGAAAACGGTGTTTTGTATGCTTTTGTATGCTTAAACAGCATTTTTATCTTGCTTTCACCAACATTAGCTATTATACAGGACAGAAACATGAATATGACAGTTTAAATACTTAAAATCAGCATTTTGTATGTTTTTGCAAGCTGAAAACAGCTATTTAATCTTGATTTTGCAAACATAAGCCATTACACACGACATATACATGAATATGATAGTTTAAATACTTGAAAACGGTGTTTTGCATGCTTTTGCATGCTTAAAACAGCATTTTTATCTTCATTTTCCAAACATAAGCCATTACACACGACATATACATGAATATGACAGTTTAAATACTTGAAAACGGAATTTTGTATGCTTTTGCATGCTTAAAACAGCGTTTTTGTCTTGCTTTCACCAACATTAACTATTATACACGACAGAAACATGAATATGACAGTTTAAATACTTGAAAACGGTGTTTTGTATGCTTAAAACTGCTTTTTTATCTTGCTTTCACCAATATTAGCTTTTATACACGACAGAAACATGAATATGACAGTTTAAATACTTGAAAACAGCATTTTGTATGTTTTTGCAAGCTGAAAACAGCTATTTTATCTTGATTTTGCAAACATAAGCCATTACACACGACATATACATGAATATGACAGTTTAAATACTTGAAAACGGTGTTTTGTATGCTTTTGCATGCTTAATGCAGCATTTTTATCTTGCTTTAACCAACATTAACTATTATACACAACAGAAACATGAATATGACAGTTTAAATACTTGAAAACGGTGTTTTGTATGCTTTTGCATGCTTAAAACAGCATTTTTATCTTGCTTTCACCAACATGAGCTATTATACACGACAGAAACATGAATATGACAGTTTAAATTCTTGAAAACAGCATTTTGTATGTTTTTGCAAGCTGAAAGCAGCTATTTTATCTTGATTTTGCAAACATAAGCCATTACACACGACATATACATGAATATGACAGTTTAAATACTTGAAAACGGTGTTTTGTAAGCTTTTGTATGCTTAAACAGCATTTTTATCTTGCTTTCACCAACATAAGCTATTATACACGACAGAAACATGAATATGACAGTATAAATACTTGAAAACAGCATTTTGTATGTTTTTGAAAGCTGAAAACAGCTATTTTATCTTGATTTTGCAAACATAAGCCATTACACACGACATATACATGAATATGACAGTTTAAGTACTTGAAAACGGTGTTTTGTATGCTTTTGCATGCTTAAAACAGCATTTTTATCTTGCTTTCACCAACATTAGCTATTATACACGACAGAAACATGAATATGACAGTTTAAATACTTGAAAGCAGCATTTTGTATGTTTTTGCAAGCTGAAAACAGCTATTTTATCTTGATTTTGCAAACATAAGCCATTACACACGACATATACATGAATAAGACAGTTTAAATACTTGAAAACGGTGTTTTGTATTCTTTAGTATGCTTAAAGCAGCATTTTTATCTTGCTTTCACCAACATTAGCTATTATAGAGGACAGAAACATGAATATGACAGTTTAAATACTTGAAAACAGCATTTTGTATGTTTTTGCAAGCTGAAAACAGCTATTTTATCTTGATTTTGCAAACATAAGCCATTACACACGACATATACCTGAACATGATAGTTTAAATACTTGAAAACGGTATTTTGCATGCTTTTGCATGCTTAAACAGCATTTTTATCTTGCTTTCACCAACATTAACTATTATACACGACAGAAACATGAATATGACAGTTTAAATACTTGAAAGCAGCATTTTGTATGTTTTTGCAAGCTGAAAACAGCTATTTTATCTTGATTTTGCAAACATAAGAGATTACACACGACATATACATGAATATGACAGTTTAAGTACTTGAAAACGGTGTTTTGTATGCTTTTGCATGCTAAAACAGCATTTTTATCTTGCTTTTACCAACATTAGCTATTATACACGACAGAAACATGAATATGACAGTTTAAATACTTGAAAACGCTGTTTTCTATGCTTATGCATGCTTAAAACAGCATTTTTATCTTGCTTTCACCAACATTAGCTATTATACACGACAGAAACATGAATATGACAGTTTAAATACTTGAAAACAGCATTTTGTATGTTTTTGCAAGCTGAAAACAGCTATTTTATCTTGATTTTGCAAACGTAAGCCATAACACACGACATATACATGAATACGACAGTTTAAATACTTGAAAACGGTGTTTTGTATGCTTTTGTATGCTTAAACAGCATTTTTATCTTGCTTTCACCAACATTAGCTATTATACATGACAGAAACATGAATATGACAGTTTAAATACTTGAAAACAGCATTTTGTATGTTTTTGCAAGCTAAAAACAGCTTTTTTATCTTGATTTTGCAAACATAAGCCATTACACACGACATATACGTTAATATATGACAGTTTAAATACTTGAAAATGGTGTTTTGTATGCTTTTGCGTGCTTAAAACAGCATTTTTATCTAGCTTTCACCAACATTAGCTATTATACACGACAGAAACATGAATATGACAGTTTAAATACTTGAAAACGATGTTTTGTATGCTTTTGCATGCTTAAAACAGCATTTTTATCTTGCTTTTACCAACATTAGCTATTATACACGACAGAAACATGAATATGACAGTTTTAATACTTGAACACGGTGTTTTGTATGCTTTTGCATGCTTAAAACAGCGTTCTTGTCTTGCTTTCACCAACATTAACTATTATACACGACAGAAACATGAATATGACAGTTTAAATACTTGAAAACGGTGTTTTGTATGCTTAAAACTGCTTTTTTATCTTGCTTTCACCAACATTAGCTTTTATACACGACAGAAACATGAATATGACAGTTTAAATACTTGAAAACAGCATTTTGTATGTTTTTGCAAGCTGAAAACAGCTATTTTATCTTGATTTTGCAAACATAAGCCATTACACACGATATATACATGAATATGACAGTTTAAATACTTGAAAACGTTGTTTTGTATGCTTAAAACTGCTTTTTTATCTTGCTTTCACCAACATTAGCTTTTATACACGACAGAAACATGAATATGACAGTTTAAATACTTGAAAACAGCATTTTGTATGTTCTTGCAAGCTGAAAACAGCTATTTTATCTTGATTTTGCAAACATAAGCCATTACACACGATATATACATGAATATGACAGTTTAAATACTTGAAAACGGTGTTTAGTATGCTTTTGCATGCTTAATGCAGCATTTTTATCTTGCTTTAACCAACATTAACTATTATACACAACAGAAACATGAATATGACAGTTTAAATACTTGAAAACAGCATTTTGTATGTTTTTGCAAGCTGAAAACAGCTATTTTATCTTAATTTTGCAAACATAAGCCATTACACACGACATATACCTGAATATGACAGTTTAAATACTTGAAAACGGTGTTTTGTTAGGTTTTGCATGCTTAAAACAGCATTTTTATCTTGCTTTCACCAACATGAGCTATTATACACGACAGAAACATGAATATGACAGTTTAAATACTTGAAAACAGCAGTTTGTATGTTTTTGCAAGCTGAAAACAGCTATTTTATCTTGATTTTGCAAACATAAGCCATTACACACGACATATACATAAATATGACAGTTTAAATATATGAAAACGGTGTTTTGTATGCTTTTGTATGCTTAAACAGCATTTTTATCTTGCTTTCACCAACATTAGCTATTATACAGGACAGAAACATGAATATGACAGTTTAAATACTTGAAATCAGCATTTTGTATGTTTTTGCAAGCTGAAAACAGCTATTTTATCTTGATTTTGCAAACATAAGCCATTACACACGACATATACATGAATATGACAGTTTAAATACTTGAAAACGGTGTTTTGTATGCTTTTGCATGCTTAATGCAGCATTTTTATCTTGCTTTAACCAACATTAGCTATTATACACGACAGAAACATGAATATGACAGTTTAAATACTTGAAAACGGTGTTTTGTATGCTTTTGCATGCTTAAAACAGCATTTTTATCTTGCTTTCACCAACATGAGCTATTATACACGACAGAAACATGAATATGACAGTTTAAATTCTTGAAAACAGCATTTTGTATGTTTTTGCAAGCTGAAAGCAGCTATTTTATCTTGATTTTGCAAACATAAGCCATTACACACGACATATACATGAATATGACAGTTTAAATACTTGAAAACGGTGTTTTGTATGCTTTTGCATGCTTAAAACAGCATTTTTATCTTGCTTTCACCAACATGAGCTATTATACAAGACAGAAACATGGATATGACAGTTTAAATACTTCAAAACAGCATTTTGTATGTTTTTGCAAGCTGAAAACAGCTATTTTATCTTGATTCTGCAAACATAAGCCATTACACACGACATATACATGAATATGACAGTTTAAATACTTGAAAACGGTGTTTTGTATGCTTTTGCATGCTTAAAGCAGCATTTTTATCTTGCTGTCACCAACATTAGCTATTATACACGACAGAAACATGAATATGACAGTTTAAATACTTGAAAACGGTGTTTTGTATGCTTTTGCATGCTTAAAACAGCTTTTTTATCTAGCTTTCACCAACATTAGCTATTATACACGACAGAAACATGAATATGACAGTTTAAATACTTGAAAACGGTATTTTGTATGCTTTTCCATGCTTAAAACAGCATTTTTATCTTGTTTTTACCAACATTAGCTATTATACACGACAGAAACATGAATATGACAGTTTAAAAACTTGAAAACAGCATTTTGTATGTTTTTGCAAGCTGTAAACAGCTATTTCATCTTGATTTTGCAAACAAAAGCCATTACACACGACATATACATGAATATGACAATTAAAATATTTTAAAACGGTGTTTTGTTTGCTCTTGCATGCTTAAAACAGCATTTTTATCTTGCTTTCACCAACATTAGCTATTATACACGACAGAAACATGAATATGACAATTTAAATACTTGAAAACAGCATTTTGTATGTTATTGCAAGCTGAAAACAGCTATTTTATCTTGATTTTGCAAACATAAGCCATTACACACGACATATACATGAATATGACAGTTTATGTACTTGAAAACGGTGTTTTGTATGCTTTTGCATGCTTAAAACAGCATTTTTATCTTTCTTTCACCAACATTAGCTATTATACACGACAGAAACATGAATATGACAGTTTAAATACTTGAAAACGGTGTTTTCTATGCTTTTGCATGCTTAAAACAGCATTTTTATCTTGCTTTCACCAACATTAGCTATTATACACAACAGAAACATGAATATGACAGTTTAAATACTTCAATACAGCATTTTGTATGTTTTTGCAAGCTGAAAACAGCTATTTTATCTAGATTTTGCAAACATAAGCCATTACACACGACATATACATGAATACGACAGTTTAAATACTTGAAAACGGTGTTTTGTATGCTTTTGTATGCTTAAACAGCATTTTTATCTTGCTTTCACCAACATTAGCTATTATGCACGACAGAAACATGAATATGACAGTTTAAATACTTGAAAACGGTGTTTTGTATGCTTTTGCATGCTTAAAACAGAATTTTTATCTTGCTTTCACCAACATTAGCTATTATACACGACAGAAACATGAATATGACAGTTTAAATACTTGAAAACAGCATTTTGTGTGTTTTTGCAAGCTGAAAACAGATATTTAACTTGATTTTGCAAACATAAGCCATTACACACGACATATACATGAATATGACAGTTTAAATACTTGAAAACGGTGTTTTGTATGCTTTTGCATGCTTAAAACAGCATTTTTGTCTTGCTTTCATCAACATTAGCTATTATACACGACAGAAACATGAATATGACAGTTTAAATACTTGAAAACAGCATTTTGTATGTTTTTGCAAGCTGAAAACAGCTATTTTATCTTGATTTTGCAAACATAAGCCATTACACACGACATATACATGGATATGACAGTTTAAGTACTTAAAAACGGTGTTTTGTATGCTTTTGCATGCTTAATACAGCATTTTTATCTTGCTTTCACCAACATTAGCTGTTATACACGACAGAAACATGAAAATGACAGTTTAAATACTTGAAAACAGCATTTTGTATGTTTTTGCAATCTGAAAACAGCTTTTTTATCTTGATTTTACAAACATAAGCCATTACACACGACATATACATGAATATGACAGTTTAAATACTTGAAAACGGTGTTTTGTATGCTTTTGCATGCTTAAAACAGCATTTTTATCTTGCTTTCACCAACATTAGCTATTATACACGACAGAAACATTAATATGACAATTTAAATATTTGAAAATAGCATTTTGTATGTTTTTGCAAGCTGAAAACAGCTATTTTATCTTGATTTTGCAAACATAAGCCATTACACACGACATATACATGAATATGACAGTTTAAATACTTGAAAACGGTGTTTTGTATGCTTTTGTATGCTTAAAACAGCATTTTTATCTTACTTTCACCAACATTAGCTATTATACACGACTGAAACATGAATATGACAGTTTAAATACTTGAAAACAGCATTTGTATGTTTTTGCAAGCTGAAAACATACAAATGCTGTTTTCAAGTATTTAAACTGTCTGTGGGTGCGCTAGCCCACTACAAATTTTATATATTTTTCAAATTTTTGTTACTATGAAATATTTGTTATTGTTTGTAAACAGTTACGTGAAAAAATAATAAAATCATTGACATTATTTCAAACCGCTGCTGATTAATTCTATTTAGCTATAGTATCAAATTCACGCGATCACTTCAAAATTGGTGACCCCGACGTGATTACTGTGAAGTGAGTGATCGTTCTTTTTGGACTTGATACGGAAAATTTTTTAAAATGCCCCACACCGAGGTGAACCGCGTCGCTGTAAAATTACCACCATTTAATTCCGAGGATCCAGAGATGTGGCTTAAAATTGCAGAGCGCAGTTTTCGCCTTGCAAATATCACTAGCGAGGAAACGAAGTTTGACTATATCGTGACAACTCTTGATTCTCGTGCGGTAAGTGAAGTGCGCGATATTGTTATGAATCCTCCGGAGAATCCGTACACCGCGCTGGCAGCAGCTTTGAAGACACGTTTGAGTGCATCACAAGAGCAGAAGACACGTAGACTGCTCGAACGTGAAGAGATGGGTGACAGCCGCCCTTCCCAGTTTTTACGACGTCTACGAACCCTTGCCGGTTCAACTGTTTCAGACGATCTTCTCAGGACACTGTGGTTAGGCCGTCTACCACAGAACATGCAAGCAATTTTAGCTACTCAAAAGAAAGCCAGTTTAGATGACGTGGCAGAGCTTGCAGACGCTATTGTTGAATCAATCACCCCGACACCCTTCATTTCAGAGACATCAATGTCATCATCTTCCTGTGCAAATGACATAGAGCTTCTGAGGAAAGAAATTGCTGGCCTGTCTGAGAAATTGGAGCGTGTCTCTTTTCAGAGAAATAGACAGCGCTTTAGACAACGGTCTCGATCCCGTCCTAGAAGCAATTCTCGAGGTAGAAATGAAGACTCTGGAAGTTGTTGGTACCATCAGCAGTTTGGCGCAAAGGCGAAAAGATGTAGGTCCCCATGTAACTACCAGCGGCCGATACCGGCGGGAAACGAACAGGGCAGTCGTTGATGGCGGCCAGCGATATAAGCCCGATGTCACGCCGACTTTTTGTGACAGATAAGAAAACGCGAGTCGAGTTTCTTGTAGACACTGGTGCCGACTTGTGTGTATATCCTCACATTCGTACGCGACGTCCGCGAGTGAAATCGGCCTACGAACTTACCGCGGCAAACGGTACGCCTATTGCGACATTTGGAACAATTAATTTGGTTTTAGATTTAGGATTACGTCGAGAATTTATGTGGACATTTGTGATTGCTGACGTAGCAAGGCCAATCATCGGGGTGGACTTTTTAGCTTTTTACGAACTCCTTGTAGATGTAAGAAATAAAAGACTAATAGACTTAAAAACAACGCTCACGACAAAAGGACAAAGTGTCAACTGTCAAATAGACTCGATAAAAACAATTTTTGGTGTTTCAGAATTTCATGCCTTACTTCATAGGTATCCAGAGATCACTCGACCGGAAGGTGGTCCAAAGAAAATAAAGCACCAGACACAACATCATATTCGCACTACACCAGGTCCTCCAGTGGCAGAGAAGCCACGACGACTAGCACCCGATCGACTCCAAGCAGCGAAGAAAGAGTTCGAGACCATGCAGAAAATGGGTATCACACGTCCATCGGAGAGTTGTTGGTCTTCTCCGCTACATATGGTCCCAAAGAGTGGAGACCAGTGGAGACCTTGTGGAGACTATCGTCGTTTGAATGCCCGAACATGCCCAGATCGTTATCCAATTCGCCATATTCATGACTTTGCCCACATTCTTCGTGAAAAAAATATTTTTTCTACAATAGATTTGGTACGTGCTTACAACCAAATTCCAGTCGCTGAAGAAGATATCCCGAAAACTGCCATTACAACACCATTCGGCCTCTTTGAATTTCCATTTATGACCTTTGGTTTGCGAAATGCTGCGCAAACGTTTCAGCGTTTTATGGATGAAGTGCTCAGAGGCCTGGAGTTTTGCTATGCATATATAGATGACATTTTAGTGGCATCATCATCAAAAGAAGAGCATTTAAATCATTTAAATATTGTTTTTCAGCGACTGAAAGAATATGGCGTAGTTGTTAATACATCTAAATGTACTTTTGGCCAATCAGAAGTAAAGTTCTTGGGATACAAAGTAACCAGCGAAGGAACACATCCTTTGCCAGAAAAAATTCAAGCAATTCGATCGTATGCAAGACCAGCGACAGTGAAACAGCTTCGGCAGTATCTAGGTATGATAAACTTTTATCGACGTTTTATACCTAGGTCTGCAGATCTTCAGGCGCCTTTGAACGAATTGCTGCGAGGTAATAGCAAAGGTAAAACCTCTATAAATTGGACCCCGGAAGCTGTTGAAGCCTTCGAGAAGACAAAAGAAGGTCTTGCACAAGCGACTTTGTTAGCACATCCAAAGCTAAATGCACATCTTGCTATTGTCTCCGACGCATCTGACCGCACAATAGGAGCAGTTCTTCAGCAGCGCATCGGAAATATCTGGGAACCTCTAGCATTCTTCTCAAAAAAGATAAGTACAGCAGAACAGAAATATGGTACGTACGATAGAGAACTTCTCGCTATCTATCAGGCAGTGAAGTACTTCAGGCACATGATTGAAGGAAGAATATTTACCATCTACACTGACCATAAACCAATTATTTATGCTTTTTCCAAAAAATCTGATCAATGTTCTCTACGTCAGTTTCGATACTTAGATTTCATTGGTCAGTTTTCTACAGATATTCGACATCTAGCAGGAAAAGACAATGTTGTCGCCGATGCGCTTTCACGGATAGAATCTTTTGAAACCCAACTCGATTTTGAAGCATTAGCTGCCGCTCAAGATACAGACCTCGAGCTACAGAAATATCTTCGAGAAGAATCC
This sequence comes from Poecilus cupreus, assembly GCA_963942605.1. NCBI lineage: Eukaryota > Metazoa > Arthropoda > Insecta > Coleoptera > Carabidae > Poecilus > Poecilus cupreus. The sequence goes on from CAWWDY010001875.1 coordinate 11,026, forward strand.
AGCCTATTATTGAAGCAAGTTCAGTTACCAGGTTCACAGACATGGATTTACTGTGATATTTCAGGTTCGGTAGTAAGACCATTTGTGCCTACTGGATTTAGAAGAGCTGCATTCGACGCTGTCCATCACCTGTCGCATCCCGGTGTGAAAGCCACGGCCAAGGCGATAGCTCAACAATATGTTTGGCCTTCGATGCGAGCCGACTGCAAACGATGGGCACGAGCCTGTGTAAACTGTCAGCGCGCGAAAGTTACTCGTCACGTCATTACCCCCGCAGGGACATTCATGCCTCCTACAGCAAAATTTGAGCATGTGCATCTAGACATTGTTGTCATGCCTCCGTCACAAAATTGTAAATATTGCCTCACGTGTGTTGATAGGTATACACGATGGCCAGAAGCAATTCCCTTGCCAAACCAGGAAGCAGATACTGTCGCACGAGCCTTTTACAACAATTGGATTTGTCGTTTTGGAACTCCGCTACGAGTTACAACAGATCAAGGCAGGCAGTTTGAGTCATACCTTTTTAAGCACTTGAATCGCTTGACTGGTACAACACATCTGCGAACTACAGCCTATCACCCGGCTGCTAATGGTTTGGTAGAAAGATTTCACCGTCAACTGAAGGCCGCAATCAGATGTCATCAGAACGACCGTTGGACGGAGATTCTTCCAACCGTTTTGTTGGGAGTACGGGCAGCTGTAAAAGAAGACATTGAAGCCTCAGCAGCAGAGTTAGTTTACGGCGAACCCTTAAGACTTCCTGGGGAATTTCTTGTTAAGAGATCTTCTAATGAAGACGATGCCAATTCCGCTGACTTCATAAGAGATCTGCGACATCACATTCAACAGCTGCGCCCTAGAAGTCCCAGTCGGCATGGCGAAAAAAAAACATTTATATTTAAGGACCTATCTACGACTAAACAAGTTTTCGTCCGAAACGACACTGTGAAGAAAAGTCTTCAGCATCCCTACGACGGACCATATCCCGTGATATCCCATGGAGAAAAAACTTACACGGTTCGTATAAATGGCCGTGATGTAAAAGTTTCTGTCGACAGGTTGAAGCCAGCGTATGTGCTTAACGAAGATGCAATAAACGACATCGATGCCACGCCCCTACCTACCAGCAAGTCCTGCACAAAAGTCCGATTTGCCGAACCGATCATCACTGGAAGGGGGGTACTGTGGGTGCGCTAGCCCACTACAAATTTTATATATTTTTCAAATTTTTGTTACTATGAAATATTTGTTATTGTTTGTAAACAGTTACGTGAAAAAATAATAAAATCATTGACATTATTTCAAACCGCTGCTGATTAATTCTATTTAGCTATAGTATCAAATTCACGCGATCACTTCATGTCATATTCATGTTTCAGTCGTGTATAATAGCTAATGTTGGTGAAAGTAAGATAAAAATGCTGTTTTAAGCATACAAAAGCATACAAAACACCGTTTTCAAGTATTTAAACTGTCATATTCATGTATATGTCGTGTGTAATGGCTTATGTTTGCAAAATCAAGATAAAATAGCTGTTTTCAGCTTGCAAAAACATACAAAATGCTATTTTCAAATATTTAAATTGTCATATTAATGTTTCTGTCGTGTATAATAGCTAATGTTGGTGAAAGCAAGATAAAAATGCTGTTTTAAGCATGCAAAAGCATACAAAACACCGTTTTCAAGTATTTAAACTGTCATATTCATGTATATGTCGTGTGTAATGGCTTATGTTTGTAAAATCAAGATAAAAAAGCTGTTTTCAGATTGCAAAAACATACAAAATGCTGTTTTCAAGTATTTAAACTGTCATTTTCATGTTTCTGTCGTGTATAACAGCTAATGTTGGTGAAAGCAAGATAAAAATGCTGTATTAAGCATGCAAAAGCATACAAAACACCGTTTTCAAGTACTTAAACTGTCATATCCATGTATATGTCGTGTGTAATGGCTTATGTTTGCAAAATCAAGATAAAATAGCTGTTTTCAGCTTGCAAAAACATACAAAATGCTGTTTTCAAGTATTTAAACTGTCATATTCATGTTTCTGTCGTGTATAATAGCTAATGTTGATGAAAGCAAGACAAAAATGCTGTTTTAAGCATGCAAAAGCATACAAAACACCGTTTTCAAGTATTTAAACTGTCATATTCATGTATATGTCGTGTGTAATGGCTTATGTTTGCAAAATCAAGTTAAATATCTGTTTTCAGCTTGCAAAAACACACAAAATGCTGTTTTCAAGTATTTAAACTGTCATATTCATGTTTCTGTCGTGTATAATAGCTAATGTTGGTGAAAGCAAGATAAAAATTCTGTTTTAAGCATGCAAAAGCATACAAAACACCGTTTTCAAGTATTTAAACTGTCATATTCATGTATATGTCGTGTGTAATGGCTTATGTTTGCAAAATCAAGATAAAATAGCTGTTTTCAGATTGCAAAAACATACAAAATGCTGTTTTCAAATATTTAAACTGTCATATTCATGTTTCTGTCGTGCATAATAGCTAATGTTGGTGAAAGCAAGATAAAAATGCTGTTTAAGCATACAAAAGCATACAAAACACCGTTTTCAAGTATTTAAACTGTCGTATTCATGTATATGTCGTGTGTAATGGCTTATGTTTGCAAAATCTAGATAAAATAGCTGTTTTCAGCTTGCAAAAACATACAAAATGCTGTATTGAAGTATTTAAACTGTCATATTCATGTTTCTGTTGTGTATAATAGCTAATGTTGGTGAAAGCAAGATAAAAATGCTGTTTTAAGCATGCAAAAGCATAGAAAACACCGTTTTCAAGTATTTAAACTGTCATATTCATGTTTCTGTCGTGTATAATAGCTAATGTTGGTGAAAGAAAGATAAAAATGCTGTTTTAAGCATGCAAAAGCATACAAAACACCGTTTTCAAGTACATAAACTGTCATATTCATGTATATGTCGTGTGTAATGGCTTATGTTTGCAAAATCAAGATAAAATAGCTGTTTTCAGCTTGCAATAACATACAAAATGCTGTTTTCAAGTATTTAAATTGTCATATTCATGTTTCTGTCGTGTATAATAGCTAATGTTGGTGAAAGCAAGATAAAAATGCTGTTTTAAGCATGCAAGAGCAAACAAAACACCGTTTTAAAATATTTTAATTGTCATATTCATGTATATGTCGTGTGTAATGGCTTTTGTTTGCAAAATCAAGATGAAATAGCTGTTTACAGCTTGCAAAAACATACAAAATGCTGTTTTCAAGTTTTTAAACTGTCATATTCATGTTTCTGTCGTGTATAATAGCTAATGTTGGTAAAAACAAGATAAAAATGCTGTTTTAAGCATGGAAAAGCATACAAAATACCGTTTTCAAGTATTTAAACTGTCATATTCATGTTTCTGTCGTGTATAATAGCTAATGTTGGTGAAAGCTAGATAAAAAAGCTGTTTTAAGCATGCAAAAGCATACAAAACACCGTTTTTAAGTATTTAAACTGTCATATTCATGTTTCTGTCGTGTATAATAGCTAATGTTGGTGACAGCAAGATAAAAATGCTGCTTTAAGCATGCAAAAGCATACAAAACACCGTTTTCAAGTATTTAAACTGTCATATTCATGTATATGTCGTGTGTAATGGCTTATGTTTGCAGAATCAAGATAAAATAGCTGTTTTCAGCTTGCAAAAACATACAAAATGCTGTTTTGAAGTATTTAAACTGTCATATCCATGTTTCTGTCTTGTATAATAGCTCATGTTGGTGAAAGCAAGATAAAAATGCTGTTTTAAGCATGCAAAAGCATACAAAACACCGTTTTCAAGTATTTAAACTGTCATATTCATGTATATGTCGTGTGTAATGGCTTATGTTTGCAAAATCAAGATAAAATAGCTGCTTTCAGCTTGCAAAAACATACAAAATGCTGTTTTCAAGAATTTAAACTGTCATATTCATGTTTCTGTCGTGTATAATAGCTCATGTTGGTGAAAGCAAGATAAAAATGCTGTTTTAAGCATGCAAAAGCATACAAAACACCGTTTTCAAGTATTTAAACTGTCATATTCATGTTTCTGTCGTGTATAATAGCTAATGTTGGTTAAAGCAAGATAAAAATGCTGCATTAAGCATGCAAAAGCATACAAAACACCGTTTTCAAGTATTTAAACTGTCATATTCATGTATATGTCGTGTGTAATGGCTTATGTTTGCAAAATCAAGATAAAATAGCTGTTTTCAGCTTGCAAAAACATACAAAATGCTGTTTTCAAGTATTTAAACTGTCATATTCATGTTTCTGTCGTGTATAAAAGCTAATATTGGTGAAAGCAAGATAAAAAAGCAGTTTTAAGCATACAAAACACCGTTTTCAAGTATTTAAACTGTCATATTCATGTTTCTGTCGTGTATAATAGTTAATGTTGGTGAAAGCAAGACAAGAACGCTGTTTTAAGCATGCAAAAGCATACAAAACTCCGTTTTCAAGTATTTAAACTGTCATATTCATGTATATGTCGTGTGTATTGGCTTATGTTTGGAAAATGAAGATAAAAAATCTGTTTTAAGCATGCAAAAGCATGCATACACCGTTTTCAGGTATTTAAACTATCATATTCATGTATATGTCGTGTGTAATGGCTTATGTTTGCAAAATCAAGATTAAATAGCTGTTTTCAGCTTGCAAAAACATACAAAATGCTGATTTCAAGTATTTAAACTGTCATATTCATGTTTCTGTCCTGTATAATAGCTAATGTTGGTGAAAGCAAGATAAAAACAGCATTTTTATCTTGCTTTCACCAACATTAGCTATTATACACGACAGAAACATTAATATGACAATTTAAATATTTGAAAATAGCATTTTGTATGTTTTTGCAAGCTGAAAACAGCTATTTTATCTTGATTTTGCAAACATAAGCCATTACACACGACATATACATGAATATGACAGTTTAAATACTTGAAAACGGTGTTTTGTATGCTTTTGTATGCTTAAAACAGCATTTTTATCTTACTTTCACCAACATTAGCTATTATACACGACTGAAACATGAATATGACAGTTTAAATACTTGAAAACAGCATTTGTATGTTTTTGCAAGCTGAAAACAGCTATTTTATCTTGATTTTGCAAACATAAGCCATTACACACGACATATACATGAATATGACAGTTTAAATACTTGAAAACGGGGTTTTGTATGCTTTTGCATGCTTAAAACAGCATTTTTATCTACTTTCACCAACATTAGCTATTATACACGACAAAAACATGAATATGACAGTTTAAATACTTGAAAACGGTGTTTTGTATGCTTTTGCATGCTTAAAACAGCATTTTTATCTTGCTTTCACCAACATTAGCTATTATACACGACAGAAACATTAATATGACAATTTAAATATTTGAAAATAGCATTTTGTATGTTTTTGCAAGCTGAAAACAGCTATTTTATCTTGATTTTGCAAACATAAGCCATTACACACGACATATACATGAATATGACAGTTTAAATACTTGAAAACGGTGGTTTGTATGCTTTTGTATGCTTAAAACAGCATTTTTATCTTACTTTCACCAACATTAGCTATTATACACGACCGAAACATGAATATGACAGTTTAAATACTTGAAAACAGCATTTGTATGTTTTTGCAAGCTGAAAACAGCTATTTTATCTTGATTTTGCAAACATAAGCTATTACACACGACATATACATGAATATGACAGTTTAAATACTTGAAAACGGTGTTTTGTATGCTTTTGCATGCTTAAAACAGCATTTTTGTCTTGCTTTCACCAACATTAGCTATTATACACGACAAAAACATGAATATGACAGTTTAAATACTTGAAAACGGTGTTTTGTATGCTTTTGCATGCTTAAAACAGCATTTTTATCTTGCTTTCACCAACATTAGCTGTTATACACGACAGAAACATGAAAATGACAGTTTAAATACTTAAAAACAGCATTTTGTATGTTTTTGCAATCTGAAAACAGCTTTTTTATCTTGATTTTACAAACATAAGCCATTACACACGACATATTTATTTATTTATTTATTTATTTATTTACGGTTTGGCCACTCAACAGGACCAGGTCCCAATAACAGAGTGGCACTACAAAATTCTAATTAATTAACATGTATATGATACAAAGAAAATGTTTGTAAATGTTCGGAAATCAAATTTTGCAGCAGAAATACAAAAATACGCATACATACATACATTCATTTTTTATAAAATAATTCTTATAATTTGACGTTTAAAAATTTGTAAAGAAACATTAAATATGTCAAGACAGTTCTCTTTTTCATACAATTTGTTGTAAGTGCATTTTAACCTGTTCACAGAAGAATTTGCCGCAGAGTTGGTTCTGAAAAAAGGAATATCAAACAAAATATTAGATCTGGTAACATAACCAGGCACTCGAAAATATAACTGAGAAATAAGGAATGGAGAATCAATTGAATTATTCAATAATTTATGTAGAAAACACATATCTGAAACCACTCGCCTTTTTTCCAAACTAATTAAATTGAACGTTGTATAAAATTTTCGATGCATATAGGATAAAAATTTATTTTGTATACTTTCGAGTCTGTTTACGTAAATTGTATAGTGGGGATTCCAACAAACTGAAGCAAATTCTACGTGACTTCTAACAAATGAACAATATAGTTTTATTAATGTAGATGGATTCTTAAATTTAACACAAGTCCGTATTAAAAATCCTAACATTCTGTAAGCTTTCTTCACTGCATTGTCAATATGCACATCAAATAATAATTTATGGTCCAGTGTTACACCAAGATCCTTAATGAGCTTAACATTATTAATAATATTATTATTAATGTTATAATTGAAATTTATTTTAGTTCGGTTTCTCGTGAAACTAATGGAAAAACATTTATTTACATTAATATATAATTTATTTTCACTTGCATATGTAACAAATTTATTAATGTCTTGTTGTAATAAATGGCAGTCAAATTCAGATGTTACAGTTCTATATAGTTTAAGATCATCAGCATATAAAACAAAATTAGAGTGCGAAAAACATTGAACAATATCATTGACGTAGATATTAAACAATAATGGGCCCAAATGGGACCCTTGCGGCACGCCAGATGTTACGTAAGCATCATCAGAATGATAACCATTTACCACCACACACTGCGATCTGTCAGTCAGATAAGACATGAACCATTTTAACAAGTTACCATTCACACCAATCCCAGCAAGTTTCTTTATCAAGAGGTTATGATCAATTTTATCAAAGGCCTTGCTGAAATCGGTGTAAATAGCGTCCACTTGTATCCTTTTGTCCATGGCCTGCAGTATGTAGTCCGTATATTCAAGAAGGTTAGTTTCCACTGATCTGCCGGAGAAAAATCCATGTTGCTGAGGAATTATAAAATTTTTAATACTGGAAAAAAGTTGTTTATATATAATGGATTCAAACACTTTCTCCATTATACATAATTTCGATATAGGCCGATAATTTTCAACATTATTTTTGCTACCTGTTTTGAATATAGGGACTACATATGCTTTTTTCCAAATTTGTGGAAAATGTCCCTCCTCGAGCGACTTGTTAAAAATAATTGCAAGGGGAATGCTCAGGGTAGTGGCACACTGCTTTATAAAGATACTTGGAATATCATCTGGACCAGATCCCTTATTAACATCTAGTTTCAGTAATGTATCTAGAACTATTTGTTCATCAATGTATATAGATGAAATGCAGTTACTGAAATCAGACTGATTCTGCAATGACCCCACTACATTGGTATTTAAGGAACCATCAGTATAAACAGATTTAAAATAATCCGAGAAAAAGTTACACGTTTCAGTACCATTGCTCGACGTCAGATTATTATACTGCATTTGTTGCGGAATATTGCTTTTTTTAAGTGACGTGACATAAGTCCAAAATTTTTTACTATTAATGGATATTTGTTCTTCAACATTACTAACATAATTATTATAGCAAGTATTAATTAGTATTTTCACTCTTTTCCTCAGTAGTGCAAATACATTATAATAAATCTGCGTTTTAAACCGTTTATACTTTTTATGAGCTTTGTCTTTTTCTCTGATTAACCTAATTAGATCACCTGAAAACCAGGGAGGATAACTATTAGGATTGTACTGTTTTTGAGGAACATATTTGTAAATACTTTCCCAAATGATTTCATAGAATTTATTAACGCAGTATTCTGTGCTTTGATTGCAAAATAGTTCACTCCAATTGACATCATTAAAGAAATTATTAATTTGCTCAAAATCTGCATTTTTATATAAAAATATTTTTCTAGATTTTTTTTCCATATTTACGGAATTTTTTAAATCAATACTTATGTTTAAGGGAGGATGGTGTTGCGTATCAATTTTTGTTAATGGGTCATGGCATTCTAAGACCGTTACCTTTTCATAATTTGATAAAATTAAGTCTAGAGTCCTATTATTTACATTTTTTACCCCATTGAACTGAGAAAGTCCACAATATGTAACAATGTCAACAAATTCAGTGGATGGTCTGTTGTAAGAAGGAGCTGGCATTAAAATATTAGTTTTGTGCTCATATTCCCACTGGAGATAAGGTAGATTAAAGTCGCCGCAAATAACAAATTTACTGTCTGGTTCTTTTTCAACGATTGAAGAAAGTTTGTGTAAAAATGACATCAAGGCTACATTATCATCCGGGGGAATATACACACAGCAGACATAAAAACGATTATTGTTATAATTAACACTTATCCAGACGTCTTCAGCACTCGAACACCAGTCATTTAAATTATTATACTATTATACTATTATACACGACAGAAACATGAATATGACAGTTTAAATACTTGAAAACGGGGTTTTGTATGCTTTTGCATGCTTAAAACAGCATTTTTATCTACTTTCACCAACATTAGCTATTATACACGACAGAAACATGAATATGACAGTTTAAATACTTGAAAACGGTGCTTTGTATGCTTTTGCATGCTTAAAACAACATTTTTATCTTGCTTTCACCAACATTAGCTGTTATACACGACAGAAACATGAAAATGACAGTTTAAATACTTGAAAACAGCATTTTGTATGTTTTTGCAATCTGAAAACAGCGTTTTTATCTTGATTTTACAAACATAAGCCATTACACACGACATATACATGAATATGACAGTTTAAATACTTGAAAACGGTGTTTTGTATGCTTTTGTATGCTTAAAACAGCATTTTTATCTTACTTTCACCAACATTAGCTATTATACACGACTGAAACATGAATATGACAGTTTAAATACTTGAAAACAGCATTTGTATGTTTTTGCAAGCTGAAAACAGCTATTTTATCTTGATTTTGCAAACATAAGCCATTACACACGACATATACATGAATATGACAGTTTAAATACTTGAAAACGGTGTTTTGTATGCTTTTGCATGCTTAAAACAGCATTTTTATCTTGCTTTCACCAACATTAGCTATTATAGAGGACAGAAACATGAATATGACAGTTTAAATACTTGAAAACAGCATTTTGTATGTTTTTGCAAGCTGAAAACAGCTATTTTATCTTGATTTTGCAAACATAAGCCATTACACACGACATATACATGAACATGATAGTTTAAATACTTGAAAACGGTATTTTGCATGCTTTTGCATGCTTAAACAGCATTTTTATCTTGCTTTCACCAACATTAGCTATTATACACGACAGAAACATGAATATGACAGTTTAAATACTTGAAAGCAGCATTTTGTATATTTTTGCAAGCTGAAAACAGCTATTTTATCTTGATTTTGCAAACATAAGCCATTACACACGACATATACATGAACATGATAGTTTAAATACTAGAAAACGGTATTTTGTTTGCTTTTGCATGCTTAACATAGCATTTTTATCTTGCTTTCACCAACATTAGCTATTTAACACGACAGAAACATGAATATGACAATTTAAATACTTGAAAACAGCATTTTCTGTTTTTGCAAGCTGAAAACAGCTATTTTATCTTGATTTTGCAAACATAAGAGATTACACACGACATATACATGAATATGACAGTTTAAGTACTTGAAAACGGTGTTTTGTATGCTTTTGCATGCTTAAAACAGCATTTTTATCTTGCTTTTACCAACATTAGCTATTATACACGACAGAAACATGAATATGACAGTTTAAATACTTGAAAACGCTGTTTTCTATGCTCATGCATGCTTAAAACAGCATTTTTTATCTTGCTTTCACCAACATTAGCTATTATACACGACAGAAACATGAATATGACAGTTTAAATACTTGAAAACAGCATTTTGTATGTTTTTGCAAGCTGAAAACAGCTATTTTATCTTGATTTTGCAAACATAAGCCATTACACACGACATATACATGAATACGACAGTTTAAATACTTGAAAACGGTGTTTTGTATGCTTTTGTATGCTTAAACAGCATTTTTATCTTGCTTTCACCAACATTAGCTATTATACATGACAGAAACTTGAATATGACAGTTTAAATACTTGAAAACAGCATTTTGTATGTTTTTGCAAGCTGAAAACAGCTTTTTTATCTTGATTTTGCAAACATAAGCCATTACACACGACATATACGTGAATATGACAGTTTAAATACTTGAAAATGGTGTTTTGTATGCTTTTGCGTGCTTAAAACAGCATTTTTATCTAGCTTTCACCAACATTAGCTAATATACACGACAGAAACATGAATATGACAGTTTAAATACTTGAAAACGGTGTTTTGTATGCTTTTGCATGCTTAAAACAGCATTTTTATCTTGCTTTTACCAACATTAGCTATTATACACGACAGAAACATGAATATGACAGTTTTAATACTTGAACACGGTGTTTTGTATGCTTTTGCATGCTTAAAACAGCGTTCTTGTCTTGCTTTCACCAACATTAACTATTATACACGACAGAAACATGAATATGACAGTTTAAATACTTGAAAACGGTGTTTTGTATGCTTAAAACTGTTTTTTTATCTTGCTTTCACCAACATTAGCTTTTATACACGACAGAAACATGAATATGACAGTTTAAATACTTGAAAACAGCATTTTGTATGTTTTTGCAAGCTGAAAACAGCTATTTTATCTTGATTTTGCAAACATAAGCCATTACACACGATATATACATGAATATGACAGTTTAAATACTTGAAAACGGTGTTTTGTATGCTTAAAACTGCTTTTTTATCTTGCTTTCACCAACATTAGCTTTTATACACGACAGAAACATGAATATGACAGTTTAAATACTTGAAAACAGCATTTTGTATGTTTTTGCAAGCTGAAAACAGCTATTTTATCTTGATTTTGCAAACATAAGCCATTACACACGATATATACATGAATATGACAGTTTAAATACTTGAAAACGGTGTTTTGTATGCTTTTGCATGCTTAATGCAGCATTTTTATCTTGCTTTAACCAACATTAGCTATTATACACAACAGAAACATGAATATGACAGTTTAAATACTTGAAAACAGCATTTTGTATGTTTTTGCAAGCTGAAAACAGCTATTTTATCTTAATTTTGCAAACATAAGCCATTACACACGACATATACCTGAATATGACAGTTTAAATACTTGAAAACGGTGTTTTGTTAGGTTTTGCATGCTTAAAACAGCATTTTTATCTTGCTTTCACCAACATGAGCTATTATACACGACAGAAACATGCATATATCAGTTTATATACTTGAAAACAGCAGTTTGTATGTTTTTGCAAGCTGAAAACAGCTATTTTATCTTGATTTTGCAAACATAAGCCATTACACACGACATATACATAAATATGACAGTTTAAATATATGAAAACGGTGTTTTGTATGCTTTTGTATGCTTAAACAGCATTTTTATCTTGCTTTCACCAACATTAGCTATTATACAGGACAGAAACATGAATATGACAGTTTAAATACTTGAAATCAGCATTTTGTATGTTTTTGCAAGCTGAAAACAGCTATTTAATCTTGATTTTGCAAACATAAGCCATTACACACGACATATACATGAATATGATAGTTTAAATACTTGAAAACGGTGTTTTGCATGCTTTTGCATGCTTAAAACAGCATTTTTATCTTCATTTTCCAAACATAAGCCATTACACACGACATATACATGAATATGACAGTTTAAATACTTGAAAACGGAGTTTTGTATGCTTTTGCATGCTTAAAACAGCGTTCTTGTCTTGCTTTCACCAACATTAACTATTATACACGACAGAAACATGAATATGACAGTTTAAATTTTTGAAAACGGTGTTTTGTATGCTTAAAACTGCTTTTTTATCTTGCTTTCACCAATATTAGCTTTTATACACGACAGAAACATGAATATGACAGTTTAAATACTTGAAAACAGCATTTTGTATGTTTTTGCAAGCTGAAAACAGCTATTTTATCTTGATTTTGCAAACATAAGCCATTACACACGACATATACATGAATATGACAGTTTAAATACTTGAAAACGGTGTTTTGTATGCTTTTGCATGCTTAATGCAGCATTTTTATCTTGCTTTAACCAACATTAGCTATTATACACGACAGAAACATGAATATGACAGTTTAAATACTTGAAAATGGTGTTTTGTATGCTTTTGCATGCTTAAAACAGCATTTTTATATTGCTTTCACCAACATGAGCTATTATACACGACAGAAACATGAATATGACAGTTTAAATTCTTGAAAACAGCATTTTGTATGTTTTTGCAAGCTGAAAGCAGCTATTTTATCTTGATTTTGCAAACCATAAGCCATTACACACGACATATACATGATTATGACAGTTTAAATACTTGAAAACGGTGTTTTGTATGCTTTTGTATGCTAAACAGCATTTTTATCTTGCTTTCACCAACATTAGCTATTATACACGACAGAAACATGAATATGACAGTTTAAATACTTAAAAACAGCATTTTGTATGTTTTTGAAAGCTGAAAACAGCTATTTTATCTTGATTTTGCAAACATAAGCCATTACACACGACATATACATGAATATGACAGTTTAAGTACTTGAAAACGGTGTTTTGTATGCTTTTGCATGCTTAAAACAGCATTTTTATCTTGCTTTCACCAACATTAGCTATTATACATGACAGAAACATGAATATGACAGTTTAAATACTTGAAAGCAGCATTTTGTATGTTTTTGCAAGCTGAAAACAGCTATTTTATCTTGATTTTGCAAACATAAGCCATTACACACGACATATACATGAATAAGACAGTTTAAATACTTGAAAACGGTGTTTTGTATTCTTTTGTATGCTTAAAGCAGCATTTTTATCTTGCTTTCACCAACATTAGCTATTATACACGACAGAAACATGAATATGACAGTTTAAATTCTTGAAAACGGTGTTTTGTATGCCTTTGCATGCTTAAAACAGCATTTTTATCTTGCTTTCACCAACATTAGCTATTATACGCGACAGAAACATGAATATGACAGTTTAAATACTTGAAAGCAGCATTTTGTATGTTTTTGCAAGCTGAAAACAGCTATTTTATCTTGATTTTGCAAACATAAGCCATTACACACGACATATACATGAATACGACAGTTTAAATACTTGAAAACGGTGTTTTGTATGCTTTTGTATGCTTAAACAGCATTTTTATCTTGCTTTCACCAACATTAGCTATTATACATGACAGAAACTTGAATATGACAGTTTAAATACTTGAAAACAGCATTTTGTATGTTTTTGCAAGCTGAAAACAGCTTTTTTATCTTGATTTTGCAAACATAAGCCATTACACACGACATATACGTGAATATGACAGTTTAAATACTTGAAAATGGTGTTTTGTATGCTTTTGCGTGCTTAAAACAGCATTTTTATCTAGCTTTCACCAACATTAGCTATTATACACGACAGAAACATGAATATGACAGTTTAAATACTTGAAAACGGTGTTTTGTATGCTTTTGCATGCTTAAAACAGCATTTTTATCTTGCTTTTACCAACATTAGCTATTATACACGACAGAAACATGAATATGACAGTTTTAATACTTGAACACGGTGTTTTGTATGCTTTTGCATGCTTAAAACAGCGTTCTTGTCTTGCTTTCACCAACATTAACTATTATACACGACAGAAACATGAATATGACAGTTTAAATACTTGAAAACGGTGTTTTGTATGCTTAAAACTGTTTTTTTATCTTGCTTTCACCAACATTAGCTTTTATACATGACAGAAACATGAATATGACAGTTTAAATACTTGAAAACAGCATTTTGTATGTTTTTGCAAGCTGAAAACAGCTATTTTATCTTGATTTTGCAAACATAAGCCATTACACATGATATATACATGAATATGACAGTTTAAATACTTGAAAACGGTGTTTTGTATGCTTAAAACTGCTTTTTTATCTTGCTTTCACCAACATTAGCTTTTATACACGACAGAAACATGAATATGACAGTTTAAATACTTGAAAACAGCATTTTGTATGTTTTTGCAAGCTGAAAACAGCTATTTTATCTTGATTTTGCAAACATAAGCCATTACACACGATATATACATGAATATGACAGTTTAAATACTTGAAAACGGTGTTTTGTATGCTTTTGCATGCTTAATGCAGCATTTTTATCTTGCTTTAACCAACATTAGCTATTATACACAACAGAAACATGAATATGACAGTTTAAATACTTGAAAACAGCATTTTGTATGTTTTTGCAAGCTGAAAACAGCTATTTTATCTTAATTTTGCAAACATAAGCCATTACACACGACATATACCTGAATATAACAGTTTAAATACTTGAAAACGGTGTTTTGTTAGGTTTTGCATGCTTAAAACAGCATTTTTATCTTGCTTTCACCAACATGAGCTATTATACACGACAGAAACATGAATATGACAGTTTAAATACTTGAAAACAGCAGTTTGTATGTTTTTGCAAGCTGAAAACAGCTATTTTATCTTGATTTTGCAAACATAAGCCATTACACACGACATATACATAAATATGACAGTTTAAATATATGAAAACGGTGTTTTGTATGCTTTTGTATGCTTAAACAGCATTTTTATCTTGCTTTCACCAACATTAGCTATTATACAGGACAGAAACATGAATATGACAGTTTAAATACTTGAAATCAGCATTTTGTATGTTTTTGCAAGCTGAAAACATCTATTTAATCTTGATTTTGCAAACATAAGCCATTACACACGACATATACATGAATATGATAGTTTAAATACTTGAAAACGGTGTTTTGCATGCTTTTGCATGCTTAAAACAGCATTTTTATCTTCATTTTCCAAACATAAGCCATTACACACGACATATACATGAATATGACAGTTTAAATACTTGAAAACGGAGTTTTGTATGCTTTTGCATGCTTAAAACAGCGTTCTTGTCTTGCTTTCACCAACATTAACTATTATACACGACAGAAACATGAATATGACAGTTTAAATTTTTGAAAACGGTGTTTTGTATGCTTAAAACTGCTTTTTTATCTTGCTTTCACCAATATTAGCTTTTATACACGACAGAAACATGAATATGACAGTTTAAATACTTGAAAACAGCATTTTGTATGTTTTTGCAAGCTGAAAACAGCTATTTTATCTTGATTTTGCAAACATAAGCCATTACACACGACATATACATGAATATGACAGTTTAAATACTTGAAAACGGTGTTTTGTATGCTTTTGCATGCTTAATGCAGCATTTTTATCTTGCTTTAACCAACATTAGCTATTATACACGACAGAAACATGAATATGACAGTTTAAATACTTGAAAATGGTGTTTTGTATGCTTTTGCATGCTTAAAACAGCATTTTTATATTGCTTTCACCAACATGAGCTATTATACACGACAGAAACATGAATATGACAGTTTAAATTCTTGAAAACAGCATTTTGTATGTTTTTGCAAGCTGAAAGCAGCTATTTTATCTTGATTTTGCAAACATAAGCCATTACACACGACATATACATGAATATGACAGTTTAAATACTTGAAAACGGTGTTTTGTATGCTTTTGTATGCTTAAACAGCATTTTTATCTTGCTTTCACCAACATTAGCTATTATACACGACAGAAACATGAATATGACAGTTTAAATACTTAAAAACAGCATTTTGTATGTTTTTGAAAGCTGAAAACAGCTATTTTATCTTGATTTTGCAAACATAAGCCATTACACACGACATATACATGAATATGACAGTTTAAGTACTTGAAAACGGTGTTTTGTATGCTTTTGCATGCTTAAAACAGCATTTTTATCTTGCTTTCACCAACATTAGCTATTATACATGACAGAAACATGAATATGACAGTTTAAATACTTGAAAGCAGCATTTTGTATGTTTTTGCAAGCTGAAAACAGCTGATTTATCTTGATTTTGCAAACATAAGCCATTACACACGACATATACATGAATAAGACAGTTTAAAAACTTGAAAACGGTGTTTTGTATTCTTTTGTATGCTTAAAGCAGCATTTTTATCTTGCTTTCACCAACATTAGCTATTATACACGACAGAAACATGAATATGACAGTTTAAATTCTTGAAAACGGTGTTTTGTATGCCTTTGCATGCTTAAAACAGCATTTTTATCTTGCTTTCACCAACATTAGCTATTATACGCGACAGAAACATGAATATGACAGTTTAAATACTTGAAAGCAGCATTTTGTATGTTTTTGCAAGCTGAAAACAGCTATTTTATCTTGATTTTGCAAACATAAGCCATTACACACGACATATACATGAATATGACAGTTTAAATACTTGAAAACGGTGTTTTGTATGCTTTTGCATGCTTAAAACAGCATTTTTATCTTGCTTTCACCAACATGAGCTATTATACACGACAGAAACATGAATATGACAGTTTAAATACTTGAAAACAGCAGTTTGTATGTTTTTGCAAGCTGAAAACAGCTATTTTATCTTGATTTTGCAAACATAAGCCATTACACACGACATATACATGAATATGAGAGTTTAAATATATGAAAACGGTGTTTTGTATGCTTTTGTATGCTTAAACAGCATTTTTATCTTGCTTTCACCAACATTAGCTATTATAGAGGACAGAAACATGAATATGACAGTTTAAATACTTGAAAACAGCATTTTGTATGTTTTTGCAAGCTGAAAACAGCTATTTTATCTTGATTTTGCAAACATAAGCCATTACACACGACATATACATGAACATGATAGTTTAAATACTTGAAAACGGTATTTTGCATGCTTTTGCATGCTTAAACAGCATTTTTATCTTGCTTTCACCAACATTAGCTATTATACACGACAGAAACATGAATATGACAGTTTAAATACTTAAAAGCAGCATTTTGTATGTTTTTGCAAGCTGAAAACAGCTATTTTATCTTGATTTTGCAAACATAAGCCATTACACACGACATATACATGAATATGACAGTTTAAATACTAGAAAACGGTATTTTGTTTGCTTTTGCATGCTTAACATAGCATTTTTATCTTGCTTTCACCAACATTAGCTATTTAACACGACAGAAACATGAATATGACAATTTAAATACTTGAAAACAGCATTTTCTATGTTTTTGCAAGCTGAAAACAGCTATTTTATCTTGATTTTGCAAACATAAGAGATTACACACGACATATACATGAATATGACAGTTTAAGTACTTGAAAACGGTGTTTTGTATGCTTTTGCATGCTTAAAACAGCATTTTTATCTTGCTTTTACCAACATTAGCTATTATACACGACAGAAACATGAATATGACAGTTTAAATACTTGAAAACGCTGTTTTCTATGCTTATGCATGCTTAAAACAGCATTTTTATCTTGCTTTCACCAACATTAGCTATTATACACGACAGAAACTTGAATATGACAATTTAAATACTTGAAAACAGCATTTTGTATGTTTTTGCAAGCTGAAAATAGCTATTTTATCTTGATTTTGCAAACGTAAGCCATTACACACGACATTAACATGAATACGACAGTTTAAATACTTGAAAACGGTGTTTTGTATGCTTTTGTATGCTTAAACAGCATTTTTATCTTGCTTTCACCAACATTAGCTATTATACATGACAGAAACATGAATATGACAGTTTAAATACTTGAAAACAGCATTTTGTATGTTTTTGCAAGCTGAAAACAGCTTTTTTATATTGATTTTGCAAACATAAGCCATTACACACGACATATACGTGAATATGACAGTTTAAATACTTGAAAATGGTGTTTTGTATGCTTTTGCGTGCTTAAAACAGCTTTTTTATCTAGCTTTCACCAACATTAGCTATTATACACGACAGAAACATGAATATGACAGTTTAAATACTTGAAAACGGTGTTTTGTATGCTTTTGCATGCTTAAAACAGCATTTTTATCTTGCTTTTACCAACATTAGCTATTATACACGACAGAAACATGAATATGACAGTTTTAATACTTGAACACGGTGTTTTGTATGCTTTTGCATGCTTAAAACAGCGTTCTTGTCTTGCTTTCACCAACATTAACTATTATACACGACAGAAACATGAATATGACAGTTTAAATACTTGAAAACGGTGATTTGTATGCTTAAAACTGCTTTTTTATCTTGCTTTCACCAACATTAGCTTTTATACACGACAGAAACATGAATATGACAGTTTAAATACTTGAAAACAGCATTTTGTATGTTTTTGCAAGCTGAAAACAGCTATTTTATCTTGATTTTGCAAACATAAGCCATTACACACGATATATACATGAATATGATAGTTTAAATACTTGAAAACGGTGTTTTGTATGCTTAAAACTGCTTTTTTATCTTGCTTTCACCAACATTAGCTTTTATACACGACAGAAACATGAATATGACAGTTTAAATACTTGAAAACAGCATTTTGTATGTTTTTGCAAGCTGAAAACAGCTATTTTATCTTGATTTTGCAAACATAAGCCATTACACACGATATATACATGAATATGACAGTTTAAATACTTGAAAACGGTGTTTTGTATGCTTTTGCATGCTTAATGCAGCATTTTTATCTTGCTTTAACCAACATTAACTATTATACACAACAGAAACATGAATATGACAGTTAAATACTTGAAAACAGCATTTTGTATGTTTTTGCAAGCTGAAAACAGCTATTTTATCTTAATTTTGCAAACGTAAGCCATTACACACGACATATACATGAATACGACAGTTTAAATACTTGAAAACGGTGTTTTGTATGCTTTTGTATGCTTAAACAGCATTTTTATCTTGCTTTCACCAACATTAGCTATTATACATGACAGAAACATGAATATGACAGTTTAAATACTTGAAAACAGCATTTTGTATGTTTTTGCAAGCTGAAAACAGCTTTTTTATATTGATTTTGCAAACATAAGCCATTACACACGACATATACGTGAATATGACAGTTTAAATACTTGAAAATGGTGTTTTGTATGCTTTTGCGTGCTTAAAACAGCATTTTTATCTAGCTTTCACCAACATTAGCTATTATACACGACAGAAACATGAATATGACAGTTTAAATACTTGAAAACGGTGTTTTGTATGCTTTTGCATGCTTAAAACAGCATTTTTATCTTGCTTTTACCAACATTAGCTATTATACACGACAGAAACATGAATATGACAGTTTTAATACTTGAACACGGTGTTTTGTATGCTTTTGCATGCTTAAAACAGCGTTCTTGTCTTGCTTTCACCAACATTAACTATTATACACGACAGAAACATGAATATGACAGTTTAAATACTTGAAAACGGTGATTTGTATGCTTAAAACTGCTTTTTTATCTTGCTTTCACCAACATTAGCTTTTATACACGACAGAAACATGAATATGACAGTTTAAATACTTGAAAACAGCATTTTGTATGTTTTTGCAAGCTGAAAACAGCTATTTTATCTTGATTTTGCAAACATAAGCCATTACACACGACATATACGTGAATATGACAGTTTAAATACTTGAAAATGGTGTTTTGTATGCTTTTGCGTGCTTAAAACAGCTTTTTTATCTAGCTTTCACCAACATTAGCTATTATACACGACAGAAACATGAATATGACAGTTTAAATACTTGAAAACGGTGTTTTGTATGCTTTTGCATGCTTAAAACAGCATTTTTATCTTGCTTTTACCAACATTAGCTATTATACACGACAGAAACATGAATATGACAGTTTTAATACTTGAACACGGTGTTTTGTATGCTTTTGCATGCTTAAAACAGCGTTCTTGTCTTGCTTTCACCAACATTAACTATTATACACGACAGAAACATGAATATGACAGTTTAAATACTTGAAAACGGTGATTTGTATGCTTAAAACTGCTTTTTTATCTTGCTTTCACCAACATTAGCTTTTATACACGACAGAAACATGAATATGACAGTTTAAATACTTGAAAACAGCATTTTGTATGTTTTTGCAAGCTGAAAACAGCTATTTTATCTTGATTTTGCAAACATAAGCCATTACACACGATATATACATGAATATGATAGTTTAAATACTTGAAAACGGTGTTTTGTATGCTTAAAACTGCTTTTTTATCTTGCTTTCACCAACATTAGCTTTTATACACGACAGAAACATGAATATGACAGTTTAAATACTTGAAAACAGCATTTTGTATGTTTTTGCAAGCTGAAAACAGCTATTTTATCTTGATTTTGCAAACATAAGCCATTACACACGATATATACATGAATATGACAGTTTAAATACTTGAAAACGGTGTTTTGTATGCTTTTGCATGCTTAATGCAGCATTTTTATCTTGCTTTAACCAACATTAACTATTATACACAACAGAAACATGAATATGACAGTTAAATACTTGAAAACAGCATTTTGTATGTTTTTGCAAGCTGAAAACAGCTATTTTATCTTAATTTTGCAAACGTAAGCCATTACACACGACATATACATGAATACGACAGTTTAAATACTTGAAAACGGTGTTTTGTATGCTTTTGTATGCTTAAACAGCATTTTTATCTTGCTTTCACCAACATTAGCTATTATACATGACAGAAACATGAATATGACAGTTTAAATACTTGAAAACAGCATTTTGTATGTTTTTGCAAGCTGAAAACAGCTTTTTTATATTGATTTTGCAAACATAAGCCATTACACACGACATATACGTGAATATGACAGTTTAAATACTTGAAAATGGTGTTTTGTATGCTTTTGCGTGCTTAAAACAGCATTTTTATCTAGCTTTCACCAACATTAGCTATTATACACGACAGAAACATGAATATGACAGTTTAAATACTTGAAAACGGTGTTTTGTATGCTTTTGCATGCTTAAAACAGCATTTTTATCTTGCTTTTACCAACATTAGCTATTATACACGACAGAAACATGAATATGACAGTTTTAATACTTGAACACGGTGTTTTGTATGCTTTTGCATGCTTAAAACAGCGTTCTTGTCTTGCTTTCACCAACATTAACTATTATACACGACAGAAACATGAATATGACAGTTTAAATACTTGAAAACGGTGATTTGTATGCTTAAAACTGCTTTTTTATCTTGCTTTCACCAACATTAGCTTTTATACACGACAGAAACATGAATATGACAGTTTAAATACTTGAAAACAGCATTTTGTATGTTTTTGCAAGCTGAAAACAGCTATTTTATCTTGATTTTGCAAACATAAGCCATTACACACGATATATACATGAATATGATAGTTTAAATACTTGAAAACGGTGTTTTGTATGCTTAAAACTGCTTTTTTATCTTGCTTTCACCAACATTAGCTTTTATACACGACAGAAACATGAATATGACAGTTTAAATACTTGAAAACAGCATTTTGTATTTTTTTGCAAGCTGAAAACAGCTATTTTATCTTGATTTTGCAAACATAAGCCATTACACACGATATATACATGAATATGACAGTTTAAATACTTGAAAACGGTGTTTTGTATGCTTTTGCATGCTTAATGCAGCATTTTTATCTTGCTTTAACCAACATTAACTATTATATACAACAGAAACATGAATATGACAGTTAAATACTTGAAAACAGCATTTTGTATGTTTTTGCAAGCTGAAAACAGCTATTTTATCTTAATTTTGCAAACATAAGCCATTACACACGACATATACCTGAATATGACAGTTTAAATACTTGAAAACGGTGTTTTGTTAGGTTTTGCATGCTTAAAACAGCATTTTTATCTTGCTTTCACCAACATGAGCTATTATACACGACAGAAACATGAATATGACAGTTTAAATACTTGAAAACAGCAGTTTGTATATTTTTGCAAGCTGAAAACAGCTATTTTATCTTGATTTTGCAAACATAAGCCATTACACACGACATATACATAAATATGACAGTTTAAATATATGAAAACGGTGTTTTGTATGCTTTTGTATGCTTAAACAGCATTTTTATCTTGCTTTCACCAACATTAGCTATTATACAGGACAGAAACATGAATATGACAGTTTAAATACTTGAAATCAGCATTTTGTATGTTTTTGCAAGCTGAAAACAGCTATTTAATCTTGATTTTGCAAACATAAGCCATTACACACGACATATACATGAATATGATAGTTTAAATACTTGAAAACGGTGTTTTGCATGCTTTTGCATGCTTAAAACAGCATTTTTATCTTCATTTTCCAAACATAAGCCATTACACACGACATATACATGAATATGACAGTTTAAATACTTGAAAACGGAGTTTTGTATGCTTTTGCATGCTTAAAACAGCGTTTTTGTCTTGCTTTCACCAACATTAACTATTATACACGACAGAAACATGAATATGACAGTTTAAATACTTGAAAACGGTGTTTTGTATGCTTAAAACTGCTTTTTTATCTTGCTTTCACCAATATTAGCTTTTATACACGACAGAAACATGAATATGACAGTTTAAATACTTGAAAACAGCATTTTGTATGTTTTTGCAAGCTGAAAACAGCTATTTTATCTTGATTTTGCAAACATAAGCCATTACACACGACATATACATGAATATGACAGTTTAAATACTTGAAAACGGTGTTTTGTATGCTTTTGCATGCTTAATGCAGCATTTTTATCTTGCTTTAACCAACATTAACTATTATACACAACAGAAACATGAATATGACAGTTTAAATACTTGAAAACTGTGTTTTGTATGCTTTTGCATGCTTAAAACAGCATTTTTATCTTGCTTTCACCAACATGAGCTATTATACACGACAGAAACATGAATATGACAGTTTAAATTCTTGAAAACAGCATTTTGTATGTTTTTGCAAGCTGAAAGCAGCTATTTTATCTTGATTTTGCAAACATAAGCCATTACACACGACATATACATGAATATGACAGTTTAAATACTTGAAAACGGTGTTTTGTAAGCTTTTGTATGCTTAAACAGCATTTTTATCTTGCTTTCACCAACATAAGCTATTATACACGACAGAAACATGAATATGACAGTTTAAATACTTGAAAACAGCATTTTGTATGTTTTTGAAAGCTGAAAACAGCGATTTTATCTTGATTTTGCAAACATAAGCCATTACACACGACATATACATGAATATGACAGTTTAAGTACTTGAAAACGGTGTTTTGTATGCTTTTGCATGCTTAAAACAGCATTTTTATCTTGCTTTCACCAACATTAGCTATTATACACGACAGAAACATGAATATGACAGTTTAAATACTTGAAAGCAGCATTTTGTATGTTTTTGCAAGCTGAAAACAGCTATTTTATCTTGATTTTGCAAACATAAGCCATTACACACGGCATATACATGAATAAGACAGTTTAAATACTTGAAAACGGTGTTTTGTATTCTTTAGTATGCTTAAAGCAGCATTTTTATCTTGCTTTCACCAACATTAGCTATTATAGAGAACAGAAACATGAATATGACAGTTTAAATACTTGAAAACAGCATTTTGTATGTTTTTGCAAGCTGAAAACAGCTATTTTATCTTGATTTTGCAAACATAAGCCATTACACACGACATATACCTGAACATGATAGTTTAAATACTTGAAAACGGTATTTTGCATGCTTTTGCATGCTTAAACAGCATTTTTATCTTGCTTTCACCAACATTAACTATTATACACGACAGAAACATGAATATGACAGTTTAAATACTTGAAAGCAGCATTTTGTATGTTTTTGCAAGCTGAAAACAGCTATTTTATCTTGATTTTGCAAACATAAGAGATTACACACGACATATACATGAATATGACAGTTTAAGTACTTGAAAACGGTGTTTTGTATGCTTTTGCATGCTTAAAACAGCATTTTTATCTTGCTTTTACCAACATTAGCTATTATACACGACAGAAACATGAATATGACAGTTTAAATACTTGAAAACGCTGTTTTCTATGCTTATGCATGCTTAAAACAGCATTTTTATCTTGCTTTCACCAACATTAGCTATTATACACGACAGAAACATGAATATGACAGTTTAAATACTTGAAAACAGCATTTTGTATGTTTTTGCAAGCTGAAAACAGCTATTTTATCTTGATTTTGCAAACGTAAGCCATAACACACGACATATACATGAATACGACAGTTTAAATACTTGAAAACGGTGTTTTGTATGCTTTTGTATGCTTAAACAGCATTTTTATCTTGCTTTCACCAACATTAGCTATTATACATGACAGAAACATGAATATGACAGTTTAAATACTTGAAAACAGCATTTTGTATGTTTTTGCAAGCTGAAAACAGCTTTTTTATCTTGATTTTGCAAACATAAGCCATTACACACGACATATACGTGAATATGACAGTTTAAATACTTGAAAATGGTGTTTTGTATGCTTTTGCGTGCTTAAAACAGCATTTTTATCTAGCTTTCACCAACATTAGCTATTATACACGACAGAAACATGAATATGACAGTTTAAATACTTGAAAACGATGTTTTGTATGCTTTTGCATGCTTAAAACAGCATTTTTATCTTGCTTTTACCAACATTAGCTATTATACACGACAGAAACATGAATATGACAGTTTTAATACTTGAACACGGTGTTTTGTATGCTTTTGCATGCTTAAAACAGCGTTCTTGTCTTGCTTTCACCAACATTAACTATTATACACGACAGAAACATGAATATGACAGTTTAAATACTTGAAAACGGTGTTTTGTATGCTTAAAACTGCTTTTTTATCTTGCTTTCACCAACATTAGCTTTTATACACGACAGAAACATGAATATGACAGTTTAAATACTTGAAAACAGCATTTTGTATGTTTTTGCAAGCTGAAAACAGCTATTTTATCTTGATTTTGCAAACATAAGCCATTACACACGATATATACATGAACATGACAGTTTAAATACTTGAAAACGGTGTTTTGTATGCTTAAAACTGCTTTTTTATCTTGCTTTCACCAACATTAGCTTTTATACACGACAGAAACATGAATATGACAGTTTAAATACTTGAAAACAGCATTTTGTATGTTCTTGCAAGCTGAAAACAGCTATTTTATCTTGATTTTGCAAACATAAGCCATTACACACGATATATACATGAATATGACAGTTTAAATACTTGAAAACGGTGTTTAGTATGCTTTTGCATGCTTAATGCAGCATTTTTATCTTGTTTTAACCAACATTAACTATTATACACAACAGAAACATGAATATGACAGTTTAAATACTTGAAAACAGCATTTTGTATGTTTTTGCAAGCTGAAAACAGCTATTTTATCTTAATTTTGCAAACATAAGCCATTACACACGACATATACCTGAATATGACAGTTTAAATACTTGAAAACGGTGTTTTGTTAGGTTTTGCATGCTTAAAGCAGCATTTTTATCTTGCTTTCACCAACATGAGCTATTATACAAGACAGAAACATGGATATGACAGTTTAAATACTTCAAAACAGCATTTTGTATGTTTTTGCAAGCTGAAAACAGCTATTTTATCTTGATTCTGCAAACATAAGCCATTACACACGACATATACATGAATATGACAGTTTAAATACTTGAAAACGGTGTTTTGTATGCTTTTGCATGCTTAAAACAGCATTTTTATCTTGCTTTCACCAACATGAGCTATTATACACGACAGAAACATGAATATGACAGTTTAAATTCTTGAAAACAGCATTTTGTATGTTTTTGCAAGCTGAAAGCAGCTATTTTATCTTGATTTTGCAAACATAAGCCATTACACACGACATATACATGAATATGACAGTTTAAATACTTGAAAACGGTGTTTTGTATGCTTTTGCATGCTTAAAACAGCATTTTTATCTTGCTTTCACCAACATGAGCTATTATACAAGACAGAAACATGGATATGACAGTTTAAATACTTCAAAACAGCATTTTGTATGTTTTTGCAAGCTGAAAACAGCTATTTTATCTTGATTCTGCAAACATAAGCCATTACACACGACATATACATGAATATGACAGTTTAAATACTTGAAAACGGTGTTTTGTATGCTTTTGCATGCTTAAAGCAGCATTTTTATCTTGCTGTCACCAACATTAGCTATTATACACGACAGAAACATGAATATGACAGTTTAAATACTTGAAAACGGTGTTTTGTATGCTTTTGCATGCTTAAAACAGCTTTTTTATCTAGCTTTCACCAACATTAGCTATTATACACGACAGAAACATGAATATGACAGTTTAAATACTTGAAAACGGTATTTTGTATGCTTTTCCATGCTTAAAACAGCATTTTTATCTTGTTTTTACCAACATTAGCTATTATACACGACAGAAACATGAATATGACAGTTTAAAAACTTGAAAACAGCATTTTGTATGTTTTGCAAGCTGTAAACAGCTATTTCATCTTGATTTTGCAAACAAAAGCCATTACACACGACATATACATGAATATGACAATTAAAATATTTTAAAACGGTGTTTTGTTTGCTCTTGCATGCTTAAAACAGCATTTTTATCTTGCTTTCACCAACATTAGCTATTATACACGACAGAAACATGAATATGACAATTTAAATACTTGAAAACAGCATTTTGTATGTTATTGCAAGCTGAAAACAGCTATTTTATCTTGATTTTGCAAACATAAGCCATTACACACGACATATACATGAATATGACAGTTTATGTACTTGAAAACGGTGTTTTGTATGCTTTTGCATGCTTAAAACAGCATTTTTATCTTTCTTTCACCAACATTAGCTATTATACACGACAGAAACATGAATATGACAGTTTAAATACTTGAAAACGGTGTTTTCTATGCTTTTGCATGCTTAAAACAGCATTTTTATCTTGCTTTCACCAACATTAGCTATTATACACAACAGAAACATGAATATGACAGTTTAAATACTTCAATACAGCATTTTGTATGTTTTTGCAAGCTGAAAACAGCTATTTTATCTAGATTTTGCAAACATAAGCCATTACACACGACATATACATGAATACGACAGTTTAAATACTTGAAAACGGTGTTTTGTATGCTTTTGTATGCTTAAACAGCATTTTTATCTTGCTTTCACCAACATTAGCTATTATGCACGACAGAAACATGAATATGACAGTTTAAATATTTGAAAACAGCATTTTGTATGTTTTTGCAATCTGAAAACAGCTATTTTATCTTGATTTTGCAAACATAATCCATTACACACGACATATACATGAATATGACAGTTTAAATACTTGAAAACGGTGTTTTGTATGCTTTTGCATGCTTAAAACAGAATTTTTATCTTGCTTTCACCAACATTAGCTATTATACACGACAGAAACATGAATATGACAGTTTAAATACTTGAAAACAGCATTTTGTGTGTTTTTGCAAGCTGAAAACAGATATTTAACTTGATTTTGCAAACACAAGCCATTACACACGACATATACATGAATATGACAGTTTAAATACTTGAAAACGGTGTTTTGTATGCTTTTGCATGCTTAAAACAGCATTTTTGTCTTGCTTTCATCAACATTAGCTATTATACACGACAGAAACATGAATATGACAGTTTAAATACTTGAAAACAGCATTTTGTATGTTTTTGCAAGCTGAAAACAGCTATTTTATCTTGATTTTGCAAACATAAGCCATTACACACGACATATACATGGATATGACAGTTTAAGTACTTGAAAACGGTGTTTTGTATGCTTTTGCATGCTTAATACAGCATTTTTATCTTGCTTTCACCAACATTAGCTGTTATACACGACAGAAACATGAAAATGACAGTTTAAATACTTGAAAACAGCATTTTGTATGTTTTTGCAATCTGAAAACAGCTTTTTTATCTTGATTTTACAAACATAAGCCATTACACACGACATATACATGAATATGACAGTTTAAATACTTGAGAACGGTGTTTTGTATGCTTTTGCATGCTTAAAACAGCATTTTTATCTTGCTTTCACCAACATTAGCTATTATACACGACAGAAACAATTATATGACAATTTAAATATTTGAAAATAGCATTTTGTATGTTTTTGCAAGCTGAAAACAGCTATTTTATCTTGATTTTGCAAAAATAAGCCATTACACACGACATATACATGAATATGACAGTTTAAATACTTGAAAACGGTGTTTTGTATGCTTTTGTATGCTTAAAACAGCATTTTTATCTTACTTTCACCAACATTAGCTATTATACACGACTGAAACATGAATATGACAGTTTAAATACTTGAAAACAGCATTTGTATGTTTTTGCAAGCTGAAAACATACAAATGCTGTTTTCAAGTATTTAAACTGTCTGTGGGTGCGCTAGCCCACTACAAATTTTATATATTTTTCAAATTTTTGTTACTATGAAATATTTGTTATTGTTTGTAAACAGTTACGTGAAAAAATAATAAAATCATTGACATTATTTCAAACCGCTGCTGATTAATTCTATTTAGCTATAGTATCAAATTCACGCGATCACTTCAAAATTGGTGACCCCGACGTGATTACTGTGAAGTGAGTGATCGTTCTTTTTGGACTTGATACGGAAAATTTTTTAAAATGCCCCACACCGAGGTGAACCGCGTCGCTGTAAAATTACCACCATTTAATTCCGAGGATCCAGAGATGTGGCTTAAAATTGCAGAGCGCAGTTTTCGCCTTGCAAATATCACTAGCGAGGAAACGAAGTTTGACTATATCGTGACAACTCTTGATTCTCGTGCGGTAAGTGAAGTGCGCGATATTGTTATGAATCCTCCGGAGAATCCGTACACCGCGCTGGCAGCAGCTTTGAAGACACGTTTGAGTGCATCACAAGAGCAGAAGACACGTAGACTGCTCGAACGTGAAGAGATGGGTGACAGCCGCCCTTCCCAGTTTTTACGACGTCTACGAACCCTTGCCGGTTCAACTGTTTCAGACGATCTTCTCAGGACACTGTGGTTAGGCCGTCTACCACAGAACATGCAAGCAATTTTAGCTACTCAAAAGAAAGCCAGTTTAGATGACGTGGCAGAGCTTGCAGACGCTATTGTTGAATCAATCACCCCGACACCCTTCATTTCAGAGACATCAATGTCATCATCTTCCTGTGCAAATGACATAGAGCTTCTGAGGAAAGAAATTGCTGGCCTGTCTGAGAAATTGGAGCGTGTCTCTTTTCAGAGAAATAGACAGCGCTTTAGACAACGGTCTCGATCCCGTCCTAGAAGCAATTCTCGAGGTAGAAATGAAGACTCTGGAAGTTGTTGGTACCATCAGCAGTTTGGCGCAAAGGCGAAAAGATGTAGGTCCCCATGTAACTACCAGCGGCCGATACCGGCAGGAAACGAACAGGGCAGTCGTTGATGGCGGCCAGCGATATAAGCCCGATGTCACGCCGACTTTTTGTGACAGATAAGAAAACGCGAGTCGAGTTTCTTGTAGACACTGGTGCCGACTTGTGTGTATATCCTCACATTCGTACGCGACGTCCGCGAGTGAAATCGGCCTACGAACTTACCGCGGCAAACGGTACGCCTATTGCGACATTTGGAACAATTAATTTGGTTTTAGATTTAGGATTACGTCGAGAATTTATGTGGACATTTGTGATTGCTGACGTAGCAAGGCCAATCATCGGGGTGGACTTTTTAGCTTTTTACGAACTCCTTGTAGATGTAAGAAATAAAAGACTAATAGACTTAAAAACAACGCTCACGACAAAAGGACAAAGTGTCAACTGTCAAATAGACTCGATAAAAACAATTTTTGGTGTTTCAGAATTTCATGCCTTACTTCATAGGTATCCAGAGATCACTCGACCGGAAGGTGGTCCAAAGAAAATAAAGCACCAGACACAACATCATATTCGCACTACACCAGGTCCTCCAGTGGCAGAGAAGCCACGACGACTAGCACCCGATCGACTCCAAGCAGCGAAGAAAGAGTTCGAGACCATGCAGAAAATGGGTATCACACGTCCATCGGAGAGTTGTTGGTCTTCTCCGCTACATATGGTCCCAAAGAGTGGAGACCAGTGGAGACCTTGTGGAGACTATCGTCGTTTGAATGCCCGAACATGCCCAGATCGTTATCCAATTCGCCATATTCATGACTTTGCCCACATTCTTCGTGAAAAAAATATTTTTTCTACAATAGATTTGGTACGTGCTTACAACCAAATTCCAGTCGCTGAAGAAGATATCCCGAAAACTGCCATTACAACACCATTCGGCCTCTTTGAATTTCCATTTATGACCTTTGGTTTGCGAAATGCTGCGCAAACGTTTCAGCGTTTTATGGATGAAGTGCTCAGAGGCCTGGAGTTTTGCTATGCATATATAGATGACATTTTAGTGGCATCATCATCAAAAGAAGAGCATTTAAATCATTTAAATATTGTTTTTCAGCGACTGAAAGAATATGGCGTAGTTGTTAATACATCTAAATGTACTTTTGGCCAATCAGAAGTAAAGTTCTTGGGATACAAAGTAACCAGCGAAGGAACACATCCTTTGCCAGAAAAAATTCAAGCAATTCGATCGTATGCAAGACCAGCGACAGTGAAACAGCTTCGGCAGTATCTAGGTATGATAAACTTTTATCGACGTTTTATACCTAGGTCTGCAGATCTTCAGGCGCCTTTGAACGAATTGCTGCGAGGTAATAGCAAAGGTAAAACCTCTATAAATTGGACCCCGGAAGCTGTTGAAGCCTTCGAGAAGACAAAAGAAGGTCTTGCACAAGCGACTTTGTTAGCACATCCAAAGCTAAATGCACATCTTGCTATTGTCTCCGACGCATCTGACCGCACAATAGGAGCAGTTCTTCAGCAGCGCATCGGAAATATCTGGGAACCTCTAGCATTCTTCTCAAAAAAGATAAGTACAGCAGAACAGAAATATGGTACGTACGATAGAGAACTTCTCGCTATCTATCAGGCAGTGAAGTACTTCAGGCACATGATTGAAGGAAGAATATTTACCATCTACACTGACCATAAACCAATTATTTATGCTTTTTCCAAAAAATCTGATCAATGTTCTCTACGTCAGTTTCGATACTTAGATTTCATTGGTCAGTTTTCTACAGATATTCGACATCTAGCAGGAAAAGACAATGTTGTCGCCGATGCGCTTTCACGGATAGAATCTTTTGAAACCCAACTCGATTTTGAAGCATTAGCTGCCGCTCAAGATACAGACCTCGAGCTACAGAAATATCTTCGAGAAGAATCCAGCCTATTATTGAAGCAAGTTCAGTTACCAGGTTCACAGACATGGATTTACTGTGATATTTCAGGTTCGGTAGTAAGACCATTTGTGCCTACTGGATTTAGAAGAGCTGCATTCGACGCTGTCCATCACCTGTCGCATCCCGGTGTGAAAGCCACGGCCAAGGCGATAGCTCAACAATATGTTTGGCCTTCGATGCGAGCCGACTGCAAACGATGGGCACGAGCCTGTGTAAACTGTCAGCGCGCGAAAGTTACTCGTCACGTCATTACCCCCGCAGGGACATTCATGCCTCCTACAGCAAAATTTGAGCATGTGCATCTAGACATTGTTGTCATGCCTCCGTCACAAAATTGTAAATATTGCCTCACGTGTGTTGATAGGTATACACGATGGCCAGAAGCAATTCCCTTGCCAAACCAGGAAGCAGATACTGTCGCACGAGCCTTTTACAACAATTGGATTTGTCGTTTTGGAACTCCGCTACGAGTTACAACAGATCAAGGCAGGCAGTTTGAGTCATACCTTTTTAAGCACTTGAATCGCTTGACTGGTACAACACATCTGCGAACTACAGCCTATCACCCGGCTGCTAATGGTTTGGTAGAAAGATTTCACCGTCAACTGAAGGCCGCAATCAGATGTCATCAGAACGACCGTTGGACGGAGATTCTTCCAACCGTTTTGTTGGGAGTACGGGCAGCTGTAAAAGAAGACATTGAAGCCTCAGCAGCAGAGTTAGTTTACGGCGAACCCTTAAGACTTCCTGGGGAATTTCTTGTTAAGAGATCTTCTAATGAAGACGATGCCAATTCCGCTGACTTCATAAGAGATCTGCGACATCACATTCAACAGCTGCGCCCTAGAAGTCCCAGTCGGCATGGCGAAAAAAAAACATTTATATTTAAGGACCTATCTACG
Organism: Poecilus cupreus; assembly: GCA_963942605.1. NCBI lineage: Eukaryota > Metazoa > Arthropoda > Insecta > Coleoptera > Carabidae > Poecilus > Poecilus cupreus. Next base: position 43,761 of record CAWWDY010001875.1, read on the forward strand.
ACTAAACAAGTTTTCGTCCGAAACGACACTGTGAAGAAAAGTCTTCAGCATCCCTACGACGGACCATATCCCGTGATATCCCATGGAGAAAAAACTTACACGGTTCGTATAAATGGCCGTGATGTAAAAGTTTCTGTCGACAGGTTGAAGCCAGCGTATGTGCTTAACGAAGATGCAATAAACGACATCGATGCCACGCCCCTACCTACCAGCAAGTCCTGCACAAAAGTCCGATTTGCCGAACCGATCATCACTGGAAGGGGGGTACTGTGGGTGCGCTAGCCCACTACAAATTTTATATATTTTTCAAATTTTTGTTACTATGAAATATTTGTTATTGTTTGTAAACAGTTACGTGAAAAAATAATAAAATCATTGACATTATTTCAAACCGCTGCTGATTAATTCTATTTAGCTATAGTATCAAATTCACGCGATCACTTCATGTCATATTCATGTTTCAGTCGTGTATAATAGCTAATGTTGGTGAAAGTAAGATAAAAATGCTGTTTTAAGCATACAAAAGCATACAAAACACCGTTTTCAAGTATTTAAACTGTCATATTCATGTATATGTCGTGTGTAATGGCTTATGTTTGCAAAATCAAGATAAAATAGCTGTTTTCAGCTTGCAAAAACATACAAAATGCTATTTTCAAATATTTAAATTGTCATATTAATGTTTCTGTCGTGTATAATAGCTAATGTTGGTGAAAGCAAGATAAAAATGCTGTTTTAAGCATGCAAAAGCATACAAAACACCGTTTTCAAGTATTTAAACTGTCATATTCATGTATATGTCGTGTGTAATGGCTTATGTTTGTAAAATCAAGATAAAAAAGCTGTTTTCAGATTGCAAAAACATACAAAATGCTGTTTTCAAGTATTTAAACTGTCATTTTCATGTTTCTGTCGTGTATAACAGCTAATGTTGGTGAAAGCAAGATAAAAATGCTGTATTAAGCATGCAAAAGCATACAAAACACCGTTTTCAAGTACTTAAACTGTCATATCCATGTATATGTCGTGTGTAATGGCTTATGTTTGCAAAATCAAGATAAAATAGCTGTTTTCAGCTTGCAAAAACATACAAAATGCTGTTTTCAAGTATTTAAACTGTCATATTCATGTTTCTGTCGTGTATAATAGCTAATGTTGATGAAAGCAAGACAAAAATGCTGTTTTAAGCATGCAAAAGCATACAAAACACCGTTTTCAAGTATTTAAACTGTCATATTCATGTATATGTCGTGTGTAATGGCTTATGTTTGCAAAATCAAGTTAAATATCTGTTTTCAGCTTGCAAAAACACACAAAATGCTGTTTTCAAGTATTTAAACTGTCATATTCATGTTTCTGTCGTGTATAATAGCTAATGTTGGTGAAAGCAAGATAAAAATTCTGTTTTAAGCATGCAAAAGCATACAAAACACCGTTTTCAAGTATTTAAACTGTCATATTCATGTATATGTCGTGTGTAATGGCTTATGTTTGCAAAATCAAGATAAAATAGCTGTTTTCAGATTGCAAAAACATACAAAATGCTGTTTTCAAATATTTAAACTGTCATATTCATGTTTCTGTCGTGCATAATAGCTAATGTTGGTGAAAGCAAGATAAAAATGCTGTTTAAGCATACAAAAGCATACAAAACACCGTTTTCAAGTATTTAAACTGTCGTATTCATGTATATGTCGTGTGTAATGGCTTATGTTTGCAAAATCTAGATAAAATAGCTGTTTTCAGCTTGCAAAAACATACAAAATGCTGTATTGAAGTATTTAAACTGTCATATTCATGTTTCTGTTGTGTATAATAGCTAATGTTGGTGAAAGCAAGATAAAAATGCTGTTTTAAGCATGCAAAAGCATAGAAAACACCGTTTTCAAGTATTTAAACTGTCATATTCATGTTTCTGTCGTGTATAATAGCTAATGTTGGTGAAAGAAAGATAAAAATGCTGTTTTAAGCATGCAAAAGCATACAAAACACCGTTTTCAAGTACATAAACTGTCATATTCATGTATATGTCGTGTGTAATGGCTTATGTTTGCAAAATCAAGATAAAATAGCTGTTTTCAGCTTGCAATAACATACAAAATGCTGTTTTCAAGTATTTAAATTGTCATATTCATGTTTCTGTCGTGAATAATAGCTAATGTTGGTGAAAGCAAGATAAAAATGCTGTTTTAAGCATGCAAGAGCAAACAAAACACCGTTTTAAAATATTTTAATTGTCATATTCATGTATATGTCGTGTGTAATGGCTTTTGTTTGCAAAATCAAGATGAAATAGCTGTTTACAGCTTGCAAAAACATACAAAATGCTGTTTTCAAGTTTTTAAACTGTCATATTCATGTTTCTGTCGTGTATAATAGCTAATGTTGGTAAAAACAAGATAAAAATGCTGTTTTAAGCATGGAAAAGCATACAAAATACCGTTTTCAAGTATTTAAACTGTCATATTCATGTTTCTGTCGTGTATAATAGCTAATGTTGGTGAAAGCTAGATAAAAAAGCTGTTTTAAGCATGCAAAAGCATACAAAACACCGTTTTCAAGTATTTAAACTGTCATATTCATGTTTCTGTCGTGTATAATAGCTAATGTTGGTGACAGCAAGATAAAAATGCTGCTTTAAGCATGCAAAAGCATACAAAACACCGTTTTCAAGTATTTAAACTGTCATATTCATGTATATGTCGTGTGTAATGGCTTATGTTTGCAGAATCAAGATAAAATAGCTGTTTTCAGCTTGCAAAAACATACAAAATGCTGTTTTGAAGTATTTAAACTGTCATATCCATGTTTCTGTCTTGTATAATAGCTCATGTTGGTGAAAGCAAGATAAAAATGCTGTTTTAAGCATGCAAAAGCATACAAAACACCGTTTTCAAGTATTTAAACTGTCATATTCATGTATATGTCGTGTGTAATGGCTTATGTTTGCAAAATCAAGATAAAATAGCTGCTTTCAGCTTGCAAAAACATACAAAATGCTGTTTTCAAGAATTTAAACTGTCATATTCATGTTTCTGTCGTGTATAATAGCTCATGTTGGTGAAAGCAAGATAAAAATGCTGTTTTAAGCATGCAAAAGCATACAAAACACCGTTTTCAAGTATTTAAACTGTCATATTCATGTTTCTGTCGTGTATAATAGCTAATGTTGGTTAAAGCAAGATAAAAATGCTGCATTAAGCATGCAAAAGCATACAAAACACCGTTTTCAAGTATTTAAACTGTCATATTCATGTATATGTCGTGTGTAATGGCTTATGTTTGCAAAATCAAGATAAAATAGCTGTTTTCAGCTTGCAAAAACATACAAAATGCTGTTTTCAAGTATTTAAACTGTCATATTCATGTTTCTGTCGTGTATAAAAGCTAATATTGGTGAAAGCAAGATAAAAAAGCAGTTTTAAGCATACAAAACACCGTTTTCAAGTATTTAAACTGTCATATTCATGTTTCTGTCGTGTATAATAGTTAATGTTGGTGAAAGCAAGACAAGAACGCTGTTTTAAGCATGCAAAAGCATACAAAACTCCGTTTTCAAGTATTTAAACTGTCATATTCATGTATATGTCGTGTGTAATGGCTTATGTTTGGAAAATGAAGATAAAAATGCTGTTTTAAGCATGCAAAAGCATGCATACACCGTTTTCAGGTATTTAAACTATCATATTCATGTATATGTCGTGTGTAATGGCTTATGTTTGCAAAATCAAGATTAAATAGCTGTTTTCAGCTTGCAAAAACATACAAAATGCTGATTTCAAGTATTTAAACTGTCATATTCATGTTTCTGTCCTGTATAATAGCTAATGTTGGTGAAAGCAAGATAAAAACAGCATTTTTATCTTGCTTTCACCAACATTAGCTATTATACACGACAGAAACATTAATATGACAATTTAAATATTTGAAAATAGCATTTTGTATGTTTTTGCAAGCTGAAAACAGCTATTTTATCTTGATTTTGCAAACATAAGCCATTACACACGACATATACATGAATATGACAGTTTAAATACTTGAAAACGGTGTTTTGTATGCTTTTGTATGCTTAAAACAGCATTTTTATCTTACTTTCACCAACATTAGCTATTATACACGACTGAAACATGAATATGACAGTTTAAATACTTGAAAACAGCATTTGTATGTTTTTGCAAGCTGAAAACAGCTATTTTATCTTGATTTTGCAAACATAAGCCATTACACACGACATATACATGAATATGACAGTTTAAATACTTGAAAACGGGGTTTTGTATGCTTTTGCATGCTTAAAACAGCATTTTTATCTACTTTCACCAACATTAGCTATTATACACGACAAAAACATGAATATGACAGTTTAAATACTTGAAAACGGTGTTTTGTATGCTTTTGCATGCTTAAAACAGCATTTTTATCTTGCTTTCACCAACATTAGCTATTATACACGACAGAAACATTAATATGACAATTTAAATATTTGAAAATAGCATTTTGTATGTTTTTGCAAGCTGAAAACAGCTATTTTATCTTGATTTTGCAAACATAAGCCATTACACACGACATATACATGAATATGACAGTTTAAATACTTGAAAACGGTGGTTTGTATGCTTTTGTATGCTTAAAACAGCATTTTTATCTTACTTTCACCAACATTAGCTATTATACACGACCGAAACATGAATATGACAGTTTAAATACTTGAAAACAGCATTTGTATGTTTTTGCAAGCTGAAAACAGCTATTTTATCTTGATTTTGCAAACATAAGCTATTACACACGACATATACATGAATATGACAGTTTAAATACTTGAAAACGGTGTTTTGTATGCTTTTGCATGCTTAAAACAGCATTTTTGTCTTGCTTTCACCAACATTAGCTATTATACACGACAAAAACATGAATATGACAGTTTAAATACTTGAAAACGGTGTTTTGTATGCTTTTGCATGCTTAAAACAGCATTTTTATCTTGCTTTCACCAACATTAGCTGTTATACACGACAGAAACATGAAAATGACAGTTTAAATACTTAAAAACAGCATTTTGTATGTTTTTGCAATCTGAAAACAGCTTTTTTATCTTGATTTTACAAACATAAGCCATTACACACGACATATTTATTTATTTATTTATTTATTTATTTACGGTTTGGCCACTCAACAGGACCAGGTCCCAATAACAGAGTGGCACTACAAAATTCTAATTAATTAACATGTATATGATACAAAGAAAATGTTTGTAAATGTTCGGAAATCAAATTTTGCAGCAGAAATACAAAAATACGCATACATACATACATTCATTTTTTATAAAATAATTCTTATAATTTGACGTTTAAAAATTTGTAAAGAAACATTAAATATGTCAAGACAGTTCTCTTTTTCATACAATTTGTTGTAAGTGCATTTTAACCTGTTCACAGAAGAATTTGCCGCAGAGTTGGTTCTGAAAAAAGGAATATCAAACAAAATATTAGATCTGGTAACATAACCAGGCACTCGAAAATATAACTGAGAAATAAGGAATGGAGAATCAATTGAATTATTCAATAATTTATGTAGAAAACACATATCTGAAACCACTCGCCTTTTTTCCAAACTAATTAAATTGAACGTTGTATAAAATTTTCGATGCATATAGGATAAAAATTTATTTTGTATACTTTCGAGTCTGTTTACGTAAATTGTATAGTGGGGATTCCAACAAACTGAAGCAAATTCTACGTGACTTCTAACAAATGAACAATATAGTTTTATTAATGTAGATGGATTCTTAAATTTAACACAAGTCCGTATTAAAAATCCTAACATTCTGTAAGCTTTCTTCACTGCATTGTCAATATGCACATCAAATAATAATTTATGGTCCAGTGTTACACCAAGATCCTTAATGAGCTTAACATTATTAATAATATTATTATTAATGTTATAATTGAAATTTATTTTAGTTCGGTTTCTCGTGAAACTAATGGAAAAACATTTATTTACATTAATATATAATTTATTTTCACTTGCATATGTAACAAATTTATTAATGTCTTGTTGTAATAAATGGCAGTCAAATTCAGATGTTACAGTTCTATATAGTTTAAGATCATCAGCATATAAAACAAAATTAGAGTGCGAAAAACATTGAACAATATCATTGACGTAGATATTAAACAATAATGGGCCCAAATGGGACCCTTGCGGCACGCCAGATGTTACGTAAGCATCATCAGAATGATAACCATTTACCACCACACACTGCGATCTGTCAGTCAGATAAGACATGAACCATTTTAACAAGTTACCATTCACACCAATCCCAGCAAGTTTCTTTATCAAGAGGTTATGATCAATTTTATCAAAGGCCTTGCTGAAATCGGTGTAAATAGCGTCCACTTGTATCCTTTTGTCCATGGCCTGCAGTATGTAGTCCGTATATTCAAGAAGGTTAGTTTCCACTGATCTGCCGGAGAAAAATCCATGTTGCTGAGGAATTATAAAATTTTTAATACTGGAAAAAAGTTGTTTATATATAATGGATTCAAACACTTTCTCCATTATACATAATTTCGATATAGGCCGATAATTTTCAACATTATTTTTGCTACCTGTTTTGAATATAGGGACTACATATGCTTTTTTCCAAATTTGTGGAAAATGTCCCTCCTCGAGCGACTTGTTAAAAATAATTGCAAGGGGAATGCTCAGGGTAGTGGCACACTGCTTTATAAAGATACTTGGAATATCATCTGGACCAGATCCCTTATTAACATCTAGTTTCAGTAATGTATCTAGAACTATTTGTTCATCAATGTATATAGATGAAATGCAGTTACTGAAATCAGACTGATTCTGCAATGACCCCACTACATTGGTATTTAAGGAACCATCAGTATAAACAGATTTAAAATAATCCGAGAAAAAGTTACACGTTTCAGTACCATTGCTCGACGTCAGATTATTATACTGCATTTGTTGCGGAATATTGCTTTTTTTAAGTGACGTGACATAAGTCCAAAATTTTTTACTATTAATGGATATTTGTTCTTCAACATTACTAACATAATTATTATAGCAAGTATTAATTAGTATTTTCACTCTTTTCCTCAGTAGTGCAAATACATTATAATAAATCTGCGTTTTAAACCGTTTATACTTTTTATGAGCTTTGTCTTTTTCTCTGATTAACCTAATTAGATCACCTGAAAACCAGGGAGGATAACTATTAGGATTGTACTGTTTTTGAGGAACATATTTGTAAATACTTTCCCAAATGATTTCATAGAATTTATTAACGCAGTATTCTGTGCTTTGATTGCAAAATAGTTCACTCCAATTGACATCATTAAAGAAATTATTAATTTGCTCAAAATCTGCATTTTTATATAAAAATATTTTTCTAGATTTTTTTTCCATATTTACGGAATTTTTTAAATCAATACTTATGTTTAAGGGAGGATGGTGTTGCGTATCAATTTTTGTTAATGGGTCATGGCATTCTAAGACCGTTACCTTTTCATAATTTGATAAAATTAAGTCTAGAGTCCTATTATTTACATTTTTTACCCCATTGAACTGAGAAAGTCCACAATATGTAACAATGTCAACAAATTCAGTGGATGGTCTGTTGTAAGAAGGAGCTGGCATTAAAATATTAGTTTTGTGCTCATATTCCCACTGGAGATAAGGTAGATTAAAGTCGCCGCAAATAACAAATTTACTGTCTGGTTCTTTTTCAACGATTGAAGAAAGTTTGTGTAAAAATGACATCAAGGCTACATTATCATCCGGGGGAATATACACACAGCAGACATAAAAACGATTATTGTTATAATTAACACTTATCCAGACGTCTTCAGCACTCGAACACCAGTCATTTAAATTATTATACTATTATACTATTATACACGACAGAAACATGAATATGACAGTTTAAATACTTGAAAACGGGGTTTTGTATGCTTTTGCATGCTTAAAACAGCATTTTTATCTACTTTCACCAACATTAGCTATTATACACGACAGAAACATGAATATGACAGTTTAAATACTTGAAAACGGTGCTTTGTATGCTTTTGCATGCTTAAAACAACATTTTTATCTTGCTTTCACCAACATTAGCTGTTATACACGACAGAAACATGAAAATGACAGTTTAAATACTTGAAAACAGCATTTTGTATGTTTTTGCAATCTGAAAACAGCGTTTTTATCTTGATTTTACAAACATAAGCCATTACACACGACATATACATGAATATGACAGTTTAAATACTTGAAAACGGTGTTTTGTATGCTTTTGTATGCTTAAAACAGCATTTTTATCTTACTTTCACCAACATTAGCTATTATACACGACTGAAACATGAATATGACAGTTTAAATACTTGAAAACAGCATTTGTATGTTTTTGCAAGCTGAAAACAGCTATTTTATCTTGATTTTGCAAACATAAGCCATTACACACGACATATACATGAATATGACAGTTTAAATACTTGAAAACGGTGTTTTGTATGCTTTTGCATGCTTAAAACAGCATTTTTATCTTGCTTTCACCAACATTAGCTATTATAGAGGACAGAAACATGAATATGACAGTTTAAATACTTGAAAACAGCATTTTGTATGTTTTTGCAAGCTGAAAACAGCTATTTTATCTTGATTTTGCAAACATAAGCCATTACACACGACATATACATGAACATGATAGTTTAAATACTTGAAAACGGTATTTTGCATGCTTTTGCATGCTTAAACAGCATTTTTATCTTGCTTTCACCAACATTAGCTATTATACACGACAGAAACATGAATATGACAGTTTAAATACTTGAAAGCAGCATTTTGTATATTTTTGCAAGCTGAAAACAGCTATTTTATCTTGATTTTGCAAACATAAGCCATTACACACGACATATACATGAACATGATAGTTTAAATACTAGAAAACGGTATTTTGTTTGCTTTTGCATGCTTAACATAGCATTTTTATCTTGCTTTCACCAACATTAGCTATTTAACACGACAGAAACATGAATATGACAATTTAAATACTTGAAAACAGCATTTTCTGTTTTTGCAAGCTGAAAACAGCTATTTTATCTTGATTTTGCAAACATAAGAGATTACACACGACATATACATGAATATGACAGTTTAAGTACTTGAAAACGGTGTTTTGTATGCTTTTGCATGCTTAAAACAGCATTTTTATCTTGCTTTTACCAACATTAGCTATTATACACAACAGAAACATGAATATGACAGTTTAAATACTTGAAAACGCTGTTTTCTATGCTCATGCATGCTTAAAACAGCATTTTTTATCTTGCTTTCACCAACATTAGCTATTATACACGACAGAAACATGAATATGACAGTTTAAATACTTGAAAACAGCATTTTGTATGTTTTTGCAAGCTGAAAACAGCTATTTTATCTTGATTTTGCAAACATAAGCCATTACACACGACATATACATGAATACGACAGTTTAAATACTTGAAAACGGTGTTTTGTATGCTTTTGTATGCTTAAACAGCATTTTTATCTTGCTTTCACCAACATTAGCTATTATACATGACAGAAACTTGAATATGACAGTTTAAATACTTGAAAACAGCATTTTGTATGTTTTTGCAAGCTGAAAACAGCTTTTTTATCTTGATTTTGCAAACATAAGCCATTACACACGACATATACGTGAAGATGACAGTTTAAATACTTGAAAATGGTGTTTTGTATGCTTTTGCGTGCTTAAAACAGCATTTTTATCTAGCTTTCACCAACATTAGCTAATATACACGACAGAAACATGAATATGACAGTTTAAATACTTGAAAACGGTGTTTTGTATGCTTTTGCATGCTTAAAACAGCATTTTTATCTTGCTTTTACCAACATTAGCTATTATACACGACAGAAACATGAATATGACAGTTTTAATACTTGAACACGGTGTTTTGTATGCTTTTGCATGCTTAAAACAGCGTTCTTGTCTTGCTTTCACCAACATTAACTATTATACACGACAGAAACATGAATATGACAGTTTAAATACTTGAAAACGGTGTTTTGTATGCTTAAAACTGTTTTTTTATCTTGCTTTCACCAACATTAGCTTTTATACACGACAGAAACATGAATATGACAGTTTAAATACTTGAAAACAGCATTTTGTATGTTTTTGCAAGCTGAAAACAGCTATTTTATCTTGATTTTGCAAACATAAGCCATTACACACGATATATACATGAATATGACAGTTTAAATACTTGAAAACGGTGTTTTGTATGCTTAAAACTGCTTTTTTATCTTGCTTTCACCAACATTAGCTTTTATACACGACAGAAACATGAATATGACAGTTTAAATACTTGAAAACAGCATTTTGTATGTTTTTGCAAGCTGAAAACAGCTATTTTATCTTGATTTTGCAAACATAAGCCATTACACACGATATATACATGAATATGACAGTTTAAATACTTGAAAACGGTGTTTTGTATGCTTTTGCATGCTTAATGCAGCATTTTTATCTTGCTTTAACCAACATTAGCTATTATACACAACAGAAACATGAATATGACAGTTTAAATACTTGAAAACAGCATTTTGTATGTTTTTGCAAGCTGAAAACAGCTATTTTATCTTAATTTTGCAAACATAAGCCATTACACACGACATATACCTGAATATGACAGTTTAAATACTTGAAAACGGTGTTTTGTTAGGTTTTGCATGCTTAAAACAGCATTTTTATCTTGCTTTCACCAACATGAGCTATTATACACGACAGAAACATGAATATGACAGTTTAAATACTTGAAAACAGCAGTTTGTATGTTTTTGCAAGCTGAAAACAGCTATTTTATCTTGATTTTGCAAACATAAGCCATTACACACGACATATACATAAATATGACAGTTTAAATATATGAAAACGGTGTTTTGTATGCTTTTGTATGCTTAAACAGCATTTTTATCTTGCTTTCACCAACATTAGCTATTATACAGGACAGAAACATGAATATGACAGTTTAAATACTTGAAATCAGCATTTTGTATGTTTTTGCAAGCTGAAAACAGCTATTTAATCTTGATTTTGCAAACATAAGCCATTACACACGACATATACATGAATATGATAGTTTAAATACTTGAAAACGGTGTTTTGCATGCTTTTGCATGCTTAAAACAGCATTTTTATCTTCATTTTCCAAACATAAGCCATTACACACGACATATACATGAATATGACAGTTTAAATACTTGAAAACGGAGTTTTGTATGCTTTTGCATGCTTAAAACAGCGTTCTTGTCTTGCTTTCACCAACATTAACTATTATACACGACAGAAACATGAATATGACAGTTTAAATTTTTGAAAACGGTGTTTTGTATGCTTAAAACTGCTTTTTTATCTTGCTTTCACCAATATTAGCTTTTATACACGACAGAAACATGAATATGACAGTTTAAATACTTGAAAACAGCATTTTGTATGTTTTTGCAAGCTGAAAACAGCTATTTTATCTTGATTTTGCAAACATAAGCCATTACACACGACATATACATGAATATGACAGTTTAAATACTTGAAAACGGTGTTTTGTATGCTTTTGCATGCTTAATGCAGCATTTTTATCTTGCTTTAACCAACATTAGCTATTATACACGACAGAAACATGAATATGACAGTTTAAATACTTGAAAATGGTGTTTTGTATGCTTTTGCATGCTTAAAACAGCATTTTTATATTGCTTTCACCAACATGAGCTATTATACACGACAGAAACATGAATATGACAGTTTAAATTCTTGAAAACAGCATTTTGTATGTTTTTGCAAGCTGAAAGCAGCTATTTTATCTTGATTTTGCAAACCATAAGCCATTACACACGACATATACATGAATATGACAGTTTAAATACTTGAAAACGGTGTTTTGTATGCTTTTGTATGCTAAACAGCATTTTTATCTTGCTTTCACCAACATTAGCTATTATACACGACAGAAACATGAATATGACAGTTTAAATACTTAAAAACAGCATTTTGTATGTTTTTGAAAGCTGAAAACAGCTATTTTATCTTGATTTTGCAAACATAAGCCATTACACACGACATATACATGAATATGACAGTTTAAGTACTTGAAAACGGTGTTTTGTATGCTTTTGCATGCTTAAAACAGCATTTTTATCTTGCTTTCACCAACATTAGCTATTATACATGACAGAAACATGAATATGACAGTTTAAATACTTGAAAGCAGCATTTTGTATGTTTTTGCAAGCTGAAAACAGCTATTTTATCTTGATTTTGCAAACATAAGCCATTACACACGACATATACATGAATAAGACAGTTTAAATACTTGAAAACGGTGTTTTGTATTCTTTTGTATGCTTAAAGCAGCATTTTTATCTTGCTTTCACCAACATTAGCTATTATACACGACAGAAACATGAATATGACAGTTTAAATTCTTGAAAACGGTGTTTTGTATGCCTTTGCATGCTTAAAACAGCATTTTTATCTTGCTTTCACCAACATTAGCTATTATGCGCGACAGAAACATGAATATGACAGTTTAAATACTTGAAAGCAGCATTTTGTATGTTTTTGCAAGCTGAAAACAGCTATTTTATCTTGATTTTGCAAACATAAGCCATTACACACGACATATACATGAATACGACAGTTTAAATACTTGAAAACGGTGTTTTGTATGCTTTTGTATGCTTAAACAGCATTTTTATCTTGCTTTCACCAACATTAGCTATTATACATGACAGAAACTTGAATATGACAGTTTAAATACTTGAAAACAGCATTTTGTATGTTTTTGCAAGCTGAAAACAGCTTTTTTATCTTGATTTTGCAAACATAAGCCATTACACACGACATATACGTGAATATGACAGTTTAAATACTTGAAAATGGTGTTTTGTATGCTTTTGCGTGCTTAAAACAGCATTTTTATCTAGCTTTCACCAACATTAGCTATTATACACGACAGAAACATGAATATGACAGTTTAAATACTTGAAAACGGTGTTTTGTATGCTTTTGCATGCTTAAAACAGCATTTTTATCTTGCTTTTACCAACATTAGCTATTATACACGACAGAAACATGAATATGACAGTTTTAATACTTGAACACGGTGTTTTGTATGCTTTTGCATGCTTAAAACAGCGTTCTTGTCTTGCTTTCACCAACATTAACTATTATACACGACAGAAACATGAATATGACAGTTTAAATACTTGAAAACGGTGTTTTGTATGCTTAAAACTGTTTTTTTATCTTGCTTTCACCAACATTAGCTTTTATACACGACAGAAACATGAATATGACAGTTTAAATACTTGAAAACAGCATTTTGTATGTTTTTGCAAGCTGAAAACAGCTATTTTATCTTGATTTTGCAAACATAAGCCATTACACACGATATATACATGAATATGACAGTTTAAATACTTGAAAACGGTGTTTTGTATGCTTAAAACTGCTTTTTTATCTTGCTTTCACCAACATTAGCTTTTATACACGACAGAAACATGAATATGACAGTTTAAATACTTGAAAACAGCATTTTGTATGTTTTTGCAAGCTGAAAACAGCTATTTTATCTTGATTTTGCAAACATAAGCCATTACACACGATATATACATGAATATGACAGTTTAAATACTTGAAAACGGTGTTTTGTATGCTTTTGCATGCTTAATGCAGCATTTTTATCTTGCTTTAACCAACATTAGCTATTATACACAACAGAAACATGAATATGACAGTTTAAATACTTGAAAACAGCATTTTGTATGTTTTTGCAAGCTGAAAACAGCTATTTTATCTTAATTTTGCAAACATAAACCATTACACACGACATATACCTGAATATAACAGTTTAAATACTTGAAAACGGTGTTTTGTTAGGTTTTGCATGCTTAAAACAGCATTTTTATCTTGCTTTCACCAACATGAGCTATTATACACGACAGAAACATGAATATGACAGTTTAAATACTTGAAAACAGCAGTTTGTATGTTTTTGCAAGCTGAAAACAGCTATTTTATCTTGATTTTACAAACATAAGCCATTACACACGACATATACATAAATATGACAGTTTAAATATATGAAAACGGTGTTTTGTATGCTTTTGTATGCTTAAACAGCATTTTTATCTTGCTTTCACCAACATTAGCTATTATACAGGACAGAAACATGAATATGACAGTTTAAATACTTGAAATCAGCATTTTGTATGTTTTTGCAAGCTGAAAACATCTATTTAATCTTGATTTTGCAAACATAAGCCATTACACACGACATATACATGAATATGATAGTTTAAATACTTGAAAACGGTGTTTTGCATGCTTTTGCATGCTTAAAACAGCATTTTTATCTTCATTTTCCAAACATAAGCCATTACACACGACATATACATGAATATGACAGTTTAAATACTTGAAAACGGAGTTTTGTATGCTTTTGCATGCTTAAAACAGCGTTCTTGTCTTGCTTTCACCAACATTAACTATTATACACGACAGAAACATGAATATGACAGTTTAAATTTTTGAAAACGGTGTTTTGTATGCTTAAAACTGCTTTTTTATCTTGCTTTCACCAATATTAGCTTTTATACACGACAGAAACATGAATATGACAGTTTAAATACTTGAAAACAGCATTTTGTATGTTTTTGCAAGCTGAAAACAGCTATTTTATCTTGATTTTGCAAACATAAGCCATTACACACGACATATACATGAATATGACAGTTTAAATACTTGAAAACGGTGTTTTGTATGCTTTTGCATGCTTAATGCAGCATTTTTATCTTGCTTTAACCAACATTAGCTATTATACACGACAGAAACATGAATATGACAGTTTAAATACTTGAAAATGGTGTTTTGTATGCTTTTGCATGCTTAAAACAGCATTTTTATATTGCTTTCACCAACATGAGCTATTATACACGACAGAAACATGAATATGACAGTTTAAATTCTTGAAAACAGCATTTTGTATGTTTTTGCAAGCTGAAAGCAGCTATTTTATCTTGATTTTGCAAACATAAGCCATTACACACGACATATACATGAATATGACAGTTTAAATAATTGAAAACGGTGTTTTGTATGCTTTTGTATGCTTAAACAGCATTTTTATCTTGCTTTCACCAACATTAGCTATTATACACGACAGAAACATGAATATGACAGTTTAAATACTTAAAAACAGCATTTTGTATGTTTTTGAAAGCTGAAAACAGCTATTTTATCTTGATTTTGCAAACATAAGCCATTACACACGACATATACATGAATATGACAGTTTAAGTACTTGAAAACGGTGTTTTGTATGCTTTTGCATGCTTAAAACAGCATTTTTATCTTGCTTTCACCAACATTAGCTATTATACATGACAGAAACATGAATATGACAGTTTAAATACTTGAAAGCAGCATTTTGTATGTTTTTGCAAGCTGAAAACAGCTGATTTATCTTGATTTTGCAAACATAAGCCATTACACACGACATATACATGAATAAGACAGTTTAAAAACTTGAAAACGGTGTTTTGTATTCTTTTGTATGCTTAAAGCAGCATTTTTATCTTGCTTTCACCAACATTAGCTATTATACACGACAGAAACATGAATATGACAGTTTAAATTCTTGAAAACGGTGTTTTGTATGCCTTTGCATGCTTAAAACAGCATTTTTATCTTGCTTTCACCAACATTAGCTATTATACGCGACAGAAACATGAATATGACAGTTTAAATACTTGAAAGCAGCATTTTGTATGTTTTTGCAAGCTGAAAACAGCTATTTTATCTTGATTTTGCAAACATAAGCCATTACACACGACATATACATGAATATGACAGTTTAAATACTTGAAAACGGGTGTTTTGTATGCTTTTGCATGCTTAAAACAGCATTTTTATCTTGCTTTCACCAACATGAGCTATTATACACGACAGAAACATGAATATGACAGTTTAAATACTTGAAAACAGCAGTTTGTACGTTTTTGCAAGCTGAAAACAGCTATTTTATCTTGATTTTGCAAACATAAGCCATTACACACGACATATACATGAATATGAGAGTTTAAATATATGAAAACGGTGTTTTGTATGCTTTTGTATGCTTAAACAGCATTTTTATCTTGCTTTCACCAACATTAGCTATTATAGAGG
>CAWWDY010001876.1:0-34711 GCA_963942605.1 Poecilus cupreus
CACGCTTAAAACAGCATTTTTATCTTGATTTTCCAAACATAAGCCATTACACACGATATATACATGAATATGACAGTTTAAATACTTGAAAACGGTGTTTTTGTATGCTTTTGCATGCTTAAAACTGCATTTTTATCTTGCTTTCCCCAACATTAGCTATTATACACGACAGAAACATGAATATGACAGTTTAAATACTTGAAAACGGTTTCTTGAATGCTTTTGCATGCTTAAAACAGCATTTTTATCTTGCTTTCACCAACATTAGCTATTATACACGACAGAAACATGAATATGATTGTTTAAATACTTGAAAACAGCATTTTGTATATTTTTGCAAGCTGAAAACAGCTATTTTATCTTGATTTTGCAAACATAAGCCATTACACACGACATATACATGAATATGACAGTTTAAATACTTAAAAACGGTGTTTTGTATGCTTTTGCACGCTTAAAACAGCATTTTTATCTTGCTTTCACCAACATTAGCTATTATACATGACAGAAACATGAATATGACAGTTTACATACTTGAAAACAGCATTTTGTATGTTTTTTCAAGCTGAAAACAGATATTTTATCTTGATTTTGCAAACATAAGCCATTACACACGACATATACATGAATATGACAGTTTAAATACTTGAAAACGGTGTTTTGTATGCTTTTGTATGCTTAAAACAGCATTTTTATCTTGCCTTCACAAACATTAGCTATTATACACGACAGAAACATGAATATGACAGTTTAAATACTTGAAAACGGTGTTTTGTATGCTTTTGCACGCTTAAAACAGCATTTTTATCTTGCTTTCACCAACATTGGCTATTATACACGACAGAAACATGAATATGACAGTTTAAATACTTGAAAACAGCTTTTTGTATGTTTTTGCAAGCTGAAAACAGATATTTTGTCTTGCTTTCACCAACATTAGCTATTATACACGACAGAAACATGAATATGACAGTTTAAATACTTGAAAACGGTGTTTTGTATGCTTTTGCATGCTTAAAACTGCATTTTTATCTTGCTTTCACCAACATTTGCTATTATACACGACAGAAACATGAATATGACAGTTTAAATACTTGAAAACAGCATTTTGTATGTTTTTGCAAGCTGAAAAAAGCTATTTTATATTGAATTTGCAAACATAAGCCATTACACACGACATATACATGAATATGACAGTTTAAATACTTGAAAAACGGTGTTTTGTATGCTTTTGCGCGCTTAAAACAGCATTTTTATCTTGCTTTCACCAACATTAGCTATTATACACGACAGAAACATGTATATGACAATTTAAATACTTGAAAACGGTGTTTTGTATGCTTTTGCATGCTTAAAACAGCATTTTTATCTTGATTTTCCAAACATAAGCCATTACACACGATATATACATGAATATGACAGTTTAAATACTTGAAAACGGTGTTTTGTATGCTTTTGCATGCTTAAAACTGCATTTTTATCTTGCTTTCCCCAACATTAGCTATTATACACGACAGAATTTGAATATGACAGTTTAAATACTTGAAAACGGTTTCTTGAATGCTTTTGCATGCTTAAAACAGCATTTTTATCTTGCTTTCACCAACATTAGCTATTATACACGACAGAAACATGAATATGATAGTTTAAATACTTGAAAACAGCATTTTGTATGTTTTTGCAAGCTAAAAACAGCTAATTTATCATGATTTTGCAAACATAAGCCATTACACACGACATATACATGAATATGACAGTTTAAATACTTGAAAACCGTGTTTTGTATGCTTTTGCATGCTTAAAACAGCATTTTTATCTTGCTATCATCAACATTACCTATTATACACGACAGAAACATGAATGTGACAGTTTAAATACTTGAAAACAGCATTTTGTATATTTTTGCAAGCTGAAAACAGCTATTTTATCTTGATTTTGCAAACATAAGAAATTACACACGACATATACATCAATATGACAGTTTAAATACTTAAAAACGGTGTTTTGTATGCTTTTGCACGCTTAAAACAGCATTTTTATCTTGCTTTCACCAACATTAGCTTTTATACATGACAGAAACATGAATATGACAGTTTACATACTTGAAAACAGCATTTTGTATGTTTTTTCAAGCTGAAAACAGATATTTTATCTTGATTTTGCAAACATAAGCCATTACACACGACATATACATGAATATGACAGTTTAAATACTTGAAAACGGTGTTTTGTATGCTTTTGTATGCTTAAAACAGCATTTTTATCTTGCTTTCACAAACATTAGCTATTATACACGACAGAAACATGAATATGACAGTTTAAATACTTGAAAACGGTGTTTTGTATGCTTTTGCATGCTTAAAACAGCATTTTTATCTTGCTTTCACCAACATTAGCTATTATATATATGACAGAAACATGAATATGACAGTTTAAATACTTAAAAACAGCATTTAGTATGTTTTTGCAAGCTGAAAACAGCTATTTTATCTTGATTTTGCAAACATAAGCCATTACACACGACATATACATGAATATGACAGTTTAAATACTTGAAAACGGTGTTTTGTATGCTTTTGTATGCTTAAAACAGCATTTTTATCTTGCTTTCACCAACATTAGCTATTATACACGACAGAAACATGAATATGACAGTTTAAATACTTGAAAACAGCATTTTGTATGTTTTTGCAAGCTAAATACAGTTATTTTATCTTGATTTTGCAAACATAAGCCATTACACACGACATATACATGAATATGACAGTTTAAATACTTGAAAACGGTGTTTTGTATGCTTTTGCACGCTTAAAACAGCATTTTTATCTTGCTTTCACCAACATTGGCTATTATACACGACAGAAACATGAATATGACAGTTTAAATACTTGAAAACAGCTTTTGTATGTTTTTGCAAGCTGAAAACAGATATTTTATCTTGATTTTGCAAACATAAGCCATTACACACGACATATACATGAATATGACAGTTTAAATACTTGAAAACGGTGTTTTGTATACTTTTGCACGCTTACAACAGAATTTTTATCTTGCTTTCACCAACATTAGCTATTATACACGACAGAAACATGAATATGACAGTTTAAATACTTGAAAACGGTTTTTTGTATGCTTTTTCATGCTTAAAACAGCATTTTTATCTTGCTTTCGCCTACATTAGCTATTATACACGACAGAAACAAGAATATGACAGTTTAAATACTTGAAAACAGCATTTTGTATTTTTTGCAAGCTGAAAACAGTTATTTTGTCTTGATTTTGCAAACATAAGCCATTACACACGACATATACATGAACATGACAGTTTAAATACTTGAAAACGTCGTTTTGTATGCTTTTGCATGCTTAAAACAGCATTTTTATCTTGCTTTCACCAACATTAGCTATTATACACGACAGAAACATGAATATGACAGTTTAAATATTTGAAAACAGCATTTTGTATGTTTTTGCAAGCTGAAAACAGCTATTTTATCTTGATTTTGCAAACATAAGACATTACACACGACATATACATGAATATGACAGTTTAAATACTTGAAAGCGGTGTTTTGTATGCTTTTGTATGCTTAAAGCAGCATTTTTATCTTGCTTTCACCAACATTAGCTATTATACACGACAGAAACATAAATATGACCGTTTAAATACTTGAAACAGCATATTGTATGTTTTTGCAAGCTGAAAACAGCTATTTTATCTTGATTTTGCAAACATAAGCCATTACACACGACATATACATGAATATGACAGTTTAAATACTTGAAAACGGTATTTTGTATGATTTTGTATGCTTAAAACAGCATTTTTATCTTGCTTTCACCAACATTAGCTATTATACACGACAGAAACATGAATATGACAGTTAAAATACTTGAAAACAGCATTTTGTATGTTTTTGCAAGCTGAAAACAGTTATTTTATCTTGATTTTGCATACATAAGGCATTACACACGACATATACATGAATATGACAGTTTAAATACTTAAAAACAGCATTTTGTATGTTTTTGCAAGCTGAAAACAGCTATTTTATCTTGATTTTGCAAACATAAGCCATTACACACGACATATACATGAACATGACAGTTTAAATACTTGAAAACGTCGTTTTGTATGCTTTTGCATGCTTAAAACAGCATTTTTATCTTGCTTTCACCAACATTAGCTATTATACACGACAGAAACATGAATATGACAGTTTAAATATTTGAAAACAGCATTTTGTATGTTTTTGCAAGCTGAAAACAGCCATTTTATCTTGATTTTGCAAACATAAGCCATTACACACGACATATACATCAATATGACAGTTTAAATACTTAAAAACGGTGTTTTGTTTGCTTTTGCACGCTTAAAACAGCATTTTTATCTTGCTTTCACCAACATTAGCTATTATACATGACAGAATCATGAATATGACAGTTTACATACTTGAAAACAGCATTTTGTATGTTTTTTCAAGCTGAAAACAGATATTTTATCTTGATTTTGCAAACATAAGCCATTACACACGACATATACATGAATATGACAGTTTAAATACTTGAAAACGGTGTTTTGTATGCTTTTGTATGCTTAAAACAGCATTTTTATCTTGCTTTCACAAACATTAGCTATTATACACGACAGAAACATGAATATGACAGTTTAAATACTTGAAAACGGTGTTTTGTATGCTTTTGCATGCTTAAAACAGCATTTTTATCTTGCTTTCACCAACATTAGCTATTATATATATGACAGAAACATGAATATGACAGTTTAAATACTTAAAAACAGCATTTAGTATGTTTTTGCAAGCTGAAAACAGCTATTTTATCTTGATTTTGCAAACATAAGCCATTACACACGACATATACATGAATATGACAGTTTAAATACTTGAAAACCGTGTTTTGTATGCTTTTGCATGCTTAAAACAGCATTTTTATCTTGCTTTCACCAACATTACCTATTATACACGACAGAAACATGAATATGACAGTTTAAATACTTGAAAACAGCATTTTGTATGTTTTTGCAAGCTGAAAACAGCTATTTTATCTTGATTTTGCAAACATAAGCCATTACACACGACATATACATGAATATGACAGTTTAAATACTTGAAAACGGTGTTTTGTATGCTTTTGTATGCTTCAAACAGCATTTTTATCTTGCTTTCACAAACATTAGCTATTATACACGACAGAAACATGAATATGACAGTTTAAATACTTGAAAACGGTGTTTTGTATGCTTTTGCATGCTTAAAACAGCATTTTTATCTTGCTTTCACCAACATTAGCTATTATATATATGACAGAAACATGAATATGACAGTTTAAATACTTAAAAACAGCATTTAGTATGTTTTTGCAAGCTGAAAACAGCTATTTTATCTTGATTTTGCAAACATAAGCCATTACACACGACATATACATGAATATGACAGTTTAAATACTTGAAAACGGTGTTTTGTATGCTTTTGTATGCTTAAAACAGCATTTTTATCTTGCTTTCACCAACATTAGCTATTATACACGACAGAAACATGAATATGACAGTTTAAATACTTGAAAACAGCATTTTGTATGTTTTTGCAAGCTAAATACAGTTATTTTATCTTGATTTTGCAAACATAAGCCATTACACACGACATATACATGAATATGACAGTTTAAATACTTGAAAACGGTGTTTTGTATACTTTTGCACGCTTACAACAGAATTTTTATCTTGCTTTCACCAACATTAGCTATTATACACGACAGAAACATGAATATGACAGTTTAAATACTTGAAAACGGTTTTATGTATGCTTTTTCATGCTTAAAACAGCATTTTTATCTTGCTTTCGCCTACATTAGCTATTATACACGACAGAAACCAGAATATGACAGTTTAAATACTTGAAAACAGCATTTTGTATGTTTTTGCAAGCTGAAAACAGTTATTTTGTCTTGATTTTGCAAACATAAGCCATTACACACGACATATACATGAACATGACAGTTTAAATACTTGAAAACGTCGTTTTGTATGCTTTTGCATGCTTAAAACAGCATTTTTATCTTGCTTTCACCAACATTAGCTATTATACACGACAGAAACATGAATATGACAGTTTAAATATTTGAAAACAGCATTTTGTATGTTTTTGCAAGCTGAAAACAGCTATTTTATCTTGATTTTGCAAACATAAGACATTACACACGACATATACATGAATATGACAGTTTAAATACTTGAAAGCGGTGTTTTGTATGCTTTTGTATGCTTAAAGCAGCATTTTTATCTTGCTTTCACCAACATTAGCTATTATACACGACAGAAACATGAATATGACCGTTTAAATACTTGAAACAGCATATTGTATGTTTTTGCAAGCTGAAAACAGCTAATTTATCTTGATTTTGCAAACATAAGCCATTACACACGACATATACATGAATATGACAGTTTAAATACTTGAAAACGGTATTTTGTATGCTTTTGTATGCTTAAAACAGCATTTTTATCTTGCTTTCACCAACATTAGCTATTATACACGACAGAAACATGAATATGACAGTTTAAATACTTGAAAACAGCATTTTGTATGTTTTTGCAAGCTGAAAACAGTTATTTTATCTTGATTTTGCAAACATAAGGCATTACACACGACATATACATAAATATGACAGTTTAAATACTTAAAAACAGCATTTTGTATGTTTTTGCAAGCTGAAAACAGCTATTTTATCTTGATTTTGCAAACATAAGCCATTACGCACGACATATACATGAACATGACAGTTTAAATACTTGAAAACGTCGTTTTGTATGCTTTTGCATGCTTAAAACAGCATTTTTATCTTGCTTTCACCAACATTAGCTATTATACACGACAGAAACATGAATATGACAGTTTAAATATTTGAAAACAGCATTTTGTATGTTTTTGCAAGCTGAAAACAGCCATTTTATCTTGATTTTGCAAACATAAGACATTACACACGACATATACATGAATATGACAGTTTAAATACTTGAAAACGGTGTTTTGTATGCTTTTGTATGCTCAAAACAGCATTTTTATCTTGCTTTCACCAACATTAGCTATTATACACGACAGAAACATGAATATGACAGTTTAAATACTTGAAAACAGCATTTTGTATGTTTTTGCAAGCTGAAAACAGAATTTTTGTCTTGCTTTCACCAACATTAGCTATTATACACGACAGAAACATGAATATGACAATTTAAATACTTGAAAACGGTGTTTTGTATGCTTTTGCATGCTTAAAACAGCATTTTTATCTTGATTTTCCAAACATAAGCCATTACACACGATATATACATGAATATGACACTTTAAATACTTGAAAACGGTGTTTTGTATGCTTTTGCATGCTTAAAACTGCATTTTTATCTTGCTTTCACCAACATTAGCTATTATACATGACAGAAACATGAATATGACAGTTTAAATACTTGAAAACAGCATTTTGTATGTTTTTGCAAGCTGAAAACAGCTATTTTATCTTGATTTTGCAAACATAAGCCATTACACACGACATATACATGAATATGACAGTTTAAATACTTGAAAACGGTGCTTTGTATGCTTTTGCACGCTTAAAACAGCATTTTTATCTTGCTTTCACCAACATTAGCTATTATACACGACAGAAACATGAATATGACAGTTTAAATACTTGAAAACGGTGTTTTATATGCTTTTGCATGCTTAAAACAGCATTTTCATCTTGCTTTCACCAACATTAACTATAATACACGACAGAAACATGAATATGACAGATTAAATACTTGAAAGCAGCATTTTGTATGTTTTTGCAAGCTGAAAACAGCTATTTTATCTTGATTTTGCAAACATAAGCCATTACACACGACATATACATGAATATGACAGTTTAAATACTTGAAAACGGTGTTTTGTATGCTTTTGCATGCTTAAAACAGCATTTTTATCTTGCTTTCACCAACATTAGCTATTATACACGACAGAAACATGAATATGACAATTTAAATACTTGAAAACGGTGTTTTGTATGCTTTTGCATGCTTAAAACAGCATTTTTATCTTGATTTTCCAAACATAAGCCATTACACACGATATATACATGAATATGACAGTTTAAATACTTGAAAACGGTGTTTTGTATGCTTTTGTAACAAGCGTATTTTTGTTAAGGCTTTCAAATTGTTCCGTCGTTCTGTGAATGTCACGTACTGTCGGCGGATTCATTTTTATTTGACGAGTAAAGTTTATTGGACCTTCAGTCCCAAAATTTCTAAATGTACTTTTTCGATGTAAGAATTTACTATCCTTATTTAGAAAGTATTCCGGTTATGGGTTTTATGGTTGGAGCGCTAGTCCCTTTTTTATTGAGGTTCCTTTGAACCGGCGGCGTTTGGATCTGACCTTCAGCGGTATTTGTCGCTGAAGGTCAAGCTAGAATTTCTCTTCGCTCCTTCGGGGGCGTAGCGATCTTCTGGTTTGGGACCGATTTTGCACTTGGCCGTATTGGTGTCCGGTCTTTGGGGGTGGTTTTAAACTTGTGGTATTGGTTATTTTTACTTAAAAAGGGGCAGGCCGATTCCCTTGCATTTTGGAAAGGGAACGACGAAAAACTTACGTTTTTGAGCCAAACATAAGCCATTACACACGATATATACATGAATATGACACTTTAAATACTTGAAAACGGTGTTTTGTATGCTTTTGCATGCTTAAAACTGCATTTTTATCTTGCTTTCACCAACATTAGCTATTATACATGACAGAAACATGAATATGACAGTTTAAATACTTGAAAACAGCATTTTGTATGTTTTTGCAAGCTGAAAACAGCTATTTTATCTTGATTTTGCAAACATAAGCCATTACACACGACATATACATGAATATGACAGTTTAAATACTTGAAAACGGTGCTTTGTATGCTTTTGCACGCTTAAAACAGCATTTTTATCTTGCTTTCACCAACATTAGCTATTATACACGACAGAAACATGAATATGACAGTTTAAATACTTGAAAACGGTGTTTTATATGCTTTTGCATGCTTAAAACAGCATTTTCATCTTGCTTTCACCAACATTAACTATAATACACGACAGAAACATGAATATGACAGATTAAATACTTGAAAGCAGCATTTTGTATGTTTTTGCAAGCTGAAAACAGCTATTTTATCTTGATTTTGCAAACATAAGCCATTACACACGACATATACATGAATATGACAGTTTAAATACTTGAAAACGGTGTTTTGTATGCTTTTGCATGCTTAAAACAGCATTTTTATCTTGCTTTCACCAACATTAGCTATTATACACGACAGAAACATGAATATGACAATTTAAATACTTGAAAACGGTGTTTTGTATGCTTTTGCATGCTTAAAACAGCATTTTTATCTTGATTTTCCAAACATAAGCCATTACACACGATATATACATGAATATGACAGTTTAAATACTTGAAAACGGTGTTTTGTATGCTTTTGTAACAAGCGTATTTTTGTTAAGGCTTTCAAATTGTTCCGTCGTTCTGTGAATGTCACGTACTGTCGGCGGATTCATTTTTATTTGACGAGTAAAGTTTATTGGACCTTCAGTCCCAAAATTTCTAAATGTACTTTTTCGATGTAAGAATTTACTATCCTTATTTAGAAAGTATTCCGGTTATGGGTTTTATGGTTGGAGCGCTAGTCCCTTTTTTATTGAGGTTCCTTTGAACCGGCGGCGTTTGGATCTGACCTTCAGCGGTATTTGTCGCTGAAGGTCAAGCTAGAATTTCTCTTCGCTCCTTCGGGGGCGTAGCGATCTTCTGGTTTGGGACCGATTTTGCACTTGGCCGTATTGGTGTCCGGTCTTTGGGGGTGGTTTTAAACTTGTGGTATTGGTTATTTTTACTTAAAAAGGGGCAGGCCGATTCCCTTGCATTTTGGAAAGGGAACGACGAAAAACTTACGTTTTTGACATAACTTTCAAGCTTCAGTCAGTCGTTTTCCGCGTTTCGTAAAACTAACATAAAAAGTGCTAAGTCGGGTCCCGGTGGTGTAGCGAACGTTTAACAGTATAGTTATTGTGAAAGTTATTTTCTTCTACTCCAAAGCTGAAAATTGAGAGCCGACTTCCCTGCTGAAGCGGACTGAAAGATGTATAACTGTAAGTAAATTGTCTGTCGCTTATCTACTTAAGAATAAACATATCTATTTGTATAACCGAGACCACGCAGTAACTTTGTAAAATATTGTAGGTAATTTATATAAGTGGCTTATTCTCTTTGTGTTTGAATATAATTGTATATGTGTTAATCATTTGCTAATTCTTTCTTTTTATATTTTTGTACATTTTAAACATATTACATTCTATCTCTATTAAATATTTATATAGTTAAATTTATTTATTGTCTGATTTAAAATTGACTCTCCCGTTCCTCCACAAGTTTTTTTGAACATAGTTTTTTTAGTAACCAACCGGTTACAACTTTGGTGGCAAGCGGTAGGATTGAACGATTTCCAGTAACCCTAACCGCTCGTAATATTTTTAATCTTGTGTTTTTGTAATTTTAATTTTTAATTTTATTTATATACCTTGTTTTGTGCTCTTCCAATTTATTTTAGTGTAACACTAAATTATTGTAAGTCCAATCATTACTTAACTTTGAGACTGTAAATTTTGCTTCATTAGTTGTTTATTTATAAAAGAATATGACTACCAATCCAAATTTAGGCGATGCTGGCGCTACCACAGCCAACCTTGTTAATCCAAATTCCTCGCAACTTTTATCAGTAGTTGGCTTGAGCAATAATATTAGAGAGTTCAACGGTGAACCAGGAGAGTCAATAAACGAATTTTTAACAGATTTTGAAGTACATAGATCAATATTCTCGTGGACAGATGAATTTACAAGAAACGTGTTACTAATTAAATTAAGAGGTAAAGCTAAGACGTTTTTAATATCAAATCCGACTGTTTATAATTTACGCAAATGGGAAGAGATTAAAGAAAATTTATTAAAGAGATTTAGGCCTGTACAAGATTATGAATGCAATGAAAACTTATTTACAAATTGTTATCAACGAAGAGATGAGAAAATAGAAGAATATTCTGAACGATTGAGAACGATAGGAAATTTGTTATATGAAGAAACTGAGGATGGAAACTTAAAAGAATATAGACAAAATTGTTTAGAAAAAAGATTAATAAAACAGTTTAAAACCGGTTGTTTACCTAATTTTCAAAGAGATTTATATGTTAATAATCCACAAACATTTAACGACGTAATAAAACTAGCTAAAAATTTAGAACAAGCAGAAATCCATCTTCGTGGTAGCAATTTTGTAAATACGAGTAACGCGTGGTCTCAGGAAAACTTAATTGCTGTCATAAATGCATGTGTTTCTCAACAATTTAATCCAAGTAGCCAGCCCAGCAATAACTGTAACAACGTCGATAACAATTTTGTAGCCGCCGTAAATAATTCAAACTCAAATTATAATAATGGTAGTCATAACCTCAACCAGCGATACCAAGCAAGAAGTCAAAATAATGGAAGTCATTATCACAACCAGCGACACCGAACAAGGAATCAAAATGGAAATAGCGGACGTAGTACAAATATTGACATGACTACAATCATGTGTTTTAAATGCGAGAACATGGGACATTTCGCTAAGCACTGCGACTTAAGAAACAATCCGCAGCAATCATCCTGTTCTCGATGTAAGAAACAAGGACATAAAAGAATTCATTGTCAAGAAAGGTTAATCGGCAACATGTCAGGATCGCAGCATTTAAACTCAGAGTAGTCACTGATAACCCCGAATCAGGTGACCAAGATCGTAAAGTGTTTGACAAGGTAACGGCAATCCCAGAAAAAGCAAGTAAATGTAGTAAAGTTACTTTTAAAATAGGCAACAAGTATTTTAAATTTTTAATCGATACGGGTGCCAGTGTTAACATTGTCAAACATTTTGTGATCCAGGGGATTAATACTGTGATTGGAGACGCGACAAATAGAGTAATTACTGGAATATCGGGACAACAATTACCAGTAGTAGGATCCGCAATAATAGACGTCGAAACTAGCAACAATAAATTAAGGCATGAGTTCGTCATATGCACAAATGATTTAGCACTTTCAACAGATGGGCTTATAGGAAATGACTTCTTGAAAAAATTTAAGGCGGAGATTAGTTACAGTCGCAACGAAATCGCGCTAAATAATGAGACCCTACCGATAGCAGCGGTAGAAGAGAAAAACGCCAAAGAACAAGAGCGTTCAAAGAGTGAAGTTGATTCTTCTAAAACTGATAGTTTGGCAACAGGAAATGAGGGAGTTTCCAAGAGAGATTACCGTCAACAGGATCATCTTATCCGAAAACGTAACTCGGACCGGGTTACGGGGGAAATGTCATGGTACCCAGAGGATAAGATGAGTATTGCTGAGGTTAATCGAGGATTGCAAATGGGAGAAGGAGTTTCTAAGGACCGTGATTGCGAAAGAGGAATCCTAAGCATCGAGAATCCCGGTAGAGTAAGCGCTACTAGAACCGTGGATGTTTCGGATGAAAGAGGAGTTCCCAGTGTTGCAAATCCGGTGGATACAAGAGGAACTGCCAAGGCCGAGAATCCCGACAGTAAAGAGGAAGTGTCCGTGTTCAAAGACTATGGTGTTAAGAAAGGACTTCCTGTGACAAAGGGTCGGGAAGGCAAAGAGGAAACCCAGACTATCAGAGCTTTAGAAGATAACAACCGAGTGCTCTTAGAAGAAGACGTAACTATTCCACCCCGCACTGAAATTTTTTGCGATGCATACAGAGTAAATCCGCATCAAAATACTGGTTCCATACTCATAGAACCAACGGATATAGGTGTTGAAGGTGTAATGGCCGCCCGAATCCTAGAAAATGATACGAACAAAAATGTTACAGTAGCACTAATGAATGTGAGCGAGGCAGCTGTGAACATTTCAAGAAATACGTGCATAGGAGTCGAAAGCCCAGTGTCATTAGCCCAGATTTTGAATCAAACGAATGAAGAAAGAATTATGACCATAGAGTATTCAGATCCAATAGAAAACGTTGATTTAAATCATTTACACGGACCCGATAAGAATCAAATAGGAGCCTTATTGGAAGAATATAAGGACATTTTTATGACTGCGAACTCGGAACTGGGATGTACTTCAAAGGTGACTCATCGTATTATAACCGAGGACGTCCATCCCATCGCTAAAACACCTTACAGAGTACCGTATGCGCTCAAAGACGAATTAACAAAACAAATTGATGAACTTCTAGAGTCACAAGAATACTCCCCACCCTCAAGGAGTGAGTGAGTCTTGTATATTAACGTGGCGGCTCCTGCCTTGCGGCTTTATCCGCCACGACCCCCATGGGCTCGGGATTGAGATACGCTCAATCAGCGCGGCAGCTGAGAAACACATTGCTGTGCACCCGCTACCTACCAGAATCGCCTTCAAGGTGCAAGCCTCTCCAGCCTCTCTGGTGAGAGGGGACCTATCCAATCCCTACTGACTGTGCAGGTCAGTACCCGAGCAGTAACGCTGCTCACCCGGCGGCACTGTCGCCAGTGCCTAACCCAAGCAGGCTTTCAACCACTACCCGCACGATGGTCCATCCCAATGGCTGGCCGGGACAAGTCCCGCGGGCCACCAGCCCCCGTGCTACCAGTTAACTACTGGTGGAGTACCGGTGGGGACTTGCATCCCCTTCAGACACCGGCGGGTCAGCTCGAGGCCGCGGGTTCGCCATACCCGTAGATTCCACCCGTTCCGCGCACGCTATGCGTTTGCAGTTCAGGCTTCCTCACCCTCTGCGTAGCTCGGGAACGTGGGAGCGCCACCTCCCAAACAGCACAACGCCAGCCATGACAAGTGCCCGGAGACACCCGCATGACCGACGCCACACTGCTCCCTGCGTGGCCTGGGGACGTGGGGTTGCCACTCCCAGGGATTAAGCCTCTGTCGGCTCGCATAGAGCGCTCCCCGACTGAGGGTTAATCCCCCCCTGCGTAGCTCGGGGACGAGAGATGCGCCACTTTCTCATCAGGCTTCGACGGCCTGGCCACACAACGGACCATGACCGCTTCTACCTGCCCCTACGTAGCTACCAAGTCCGTGGGAGTCGCCACTTCCCAAGGGCTGACCAACGTCAGCCCCTTGGCCGAGGCTGGGGAACGTGGGGTTCGCCACCCCCCATCAGGCTAACAAATAGCCTGCCCCGTCGTGGCTCCGAGTTCGTAGGAGGCGCCAGCTCCCAAAGGCCTACCATCGTAGGCCTCTCGGCCGAGGCTAGGGGTACGTGGGGTTCGCCACCCCCCAACAGGCTAACAAATAGCCTGCCCCGACGTGGCTCCGAGTTCGTGGGAGTCGCCAGCTCCCAAAGGCCTACCATCGTAGGCCTCTCGGCCGAGGCTAGGGGTACGTGGGGATCGCCACCCCCCAACAGGCTAACAAATAGCCTGCCCCAACGTGGCTCCGGGTTCGTGGGAGGCGCCAACTCCCAAAGACCGACCATTGTCGGCCTCCCGGCCGAGGCAAAGGGGACGTGGGAGTCGCCACGTCCCATCAGGCTACAAGTAGCCTGCCCCTCCGTTACCCATCCAACTAGCACACTTCATCGAGTAACCCACTGTGGTTATCGACTCGTCAGTTTTTAAAACACCCCTCCGCTCACCTAGGCTCTCTCTCCCACGATATCTTTGCCAACTACGTTGGACAAATCGTCAATACTTAAAACTTGCGTTTCCGCCACACGTACATGCACACGTCAGTCACTCGGCCATTCACACCCCCCCACCCTTGTTAAAACGAAACGCCTACTGTGGCCCGGCCAGCATTCGACGCTCGAACGCGAGGTTAGCGAAGTTACCCCCTGCTAAATAAAATTCTTCGCCCCCCAACAATCCGGTGACGTCGAACCCCCCACGGTCGTCTCGCTCTACCCCCATAGCATGCAAGTCCCGAATGTCCGCATACAAAGGACATTCACATAAAACATGCACCCAATTTTCGTTGCCCGCACCGCATGCACACCCGCTGTCATCCGCCAACCCCCTAGGATGTAAAAACCCATTCATGCTCCCGTGCCCTGTTAACAAGAAGTTCAGCCTCAGACTGGGGTCAAACCACTTCGTCCTTGCGGCAAAGGAGACGTCCCGTATGAAGGAATAGGTCACCCTACCCTTCTCCGAGTTGTCCCACCTGTCTTGCCAGACTTCGGTAGCTCGCGCACCCAACAATGTCTTCACCTGTCCTCCAGATAGACCCTGAACCTCACCATCGTAAAGCAAGTCAAATCTACCATTCATGCTAACCCCATGCTTAAATTTATAAAGCCCGGCTCTACGTTTCGCCTCCAGCCACCAGGGCAGCTCGCCCATGATGACCTGCATCGCTTCGGTCGAAACGGTCCTACAAACCCGAATACATGCATATAATGCTACCCTCTCACACTTGTTAATTAAATCCCTACCGTACTGAAATGCAAGCACGTCATACCAGACACTGCAAGCATACAGTACGCATGCACTAAATAACCCCTTGAAAACAACCCTGCATGCACGCCGGCCCAGCCCCCAGTCTTTCCGTAACACCCGTCGCATCATGCCAACCACCCTGCTAATTTTTGCATGCATGCATTCCAGGTGAGGCCTGAAATTCAGACACTCACCCACCACCACCCCCAAGTATCTAACCCGTGACACATGGCGCAAACTAACCCCCCCAGCCCTCACCACCGGTGGCCTATTGACCGCTAACCGCCCCCTCAGCAGCATGGTCACCGACTTGGATCCCGAGACGGGAACGCCAACGCTCTCCCCCCACTCGAGAACGAGTTGGAGGTATCGCGAAGCGTCCCGCTCAAGATCCAGCCTGCTTCCACCCTCCACCAAGAGGAGCAAGTCGTCGGCATAGGCCACAAACGTGCACCCCGCATGCTCCAGCTGCCACAACAGAGTATCCATGCAGAGGTTCCAGAAAACTGGACCACTGATGGAACCCTGCGGACAGCCCCGCTCCACGTCCCTCCATGCACACCCCGTACGACCCACCATGCAAACCCGACGGTCAGTGAAGAAACTTCCCCAAAGGTTGGTCTCCTCACAGCCGACATCATGCAACCTCCCCAGAATCATGCTCCATAGTAGATTATCAAAGGCACCCTTAAAGTCAATGAAGACCCCCAATACGTACTTACATGCATTACCCGACACGAACGTCTTAACACTTGCCCACGCGTCCTCGATGGATCTGCCTTTACGAAAACCGTACTGGCACCCATGAAGACCGTCCAACCGGGGGGCGAGTCGCCCAACAAGCATCCGCTCGAGCACCTTGCCAAGCATGCTTAGCAAGGTAATCGGGCGGTACGAGCCGGGGTCATCGCGCACCCTGTCTTCCGACTTCAGGAGTACCACTACGCGCCCTCGCTTCCAACGAGTTGGAAAGCACTCCCTCGATAGACAAGCGTCAAACAAGGCCTTGACGTATTCCCCCAACGCGGCCCAAACATGTTTCACCATGCATGCATTAAATCCGTCCAAACCTGGAGCTTTCCCTGCAGCCAAAGCATGCACTGCAGAGTCAATCTCCTCCCAGTCAAATTCCCTTGCATCTCGTACATGCTCATTCTCTTCGAGGCCTCTACCGACTTCGTCTGCCCTAGGGAAGAACGTCTCCAAAAGAATACCCGCGCTATCGTCCCATGTCTCAGCGACCCTATCCCCCACCCTTAGCCGCGGCAAGTCAACATTACGCTGACCCCTGCAAATACGGTAAACCGCACCCCACGGATCAGCGTTCCCCTGTTCTCGTACAAAGTCCTGCCAGTGCTTGTCCTTCTGTCTTTGTAGCGTCTGTTTGTACAGTCGTACACTAGCTCTGTACTCAGTCTGTCTCGTCTGCAGGGAGTCCAGTTGGTCCCGCTTGGCTATCTGAAATAGCCTGCGCTTCCGCCTAGACTCCCTCCTAAGTCTCGTCAGTTCGTATGTCCACCATCTAACCCGTCTGTGCCTCCGATGCTTAACTCTTGCGAGCGCTGCATCGTTGGCACGCGTCACCCAGTCCTCTAGCGTCTCAGTCATTACGTCCACCTCCAGTGTGGTAAAGTCGGTCAACTCCAATGTCACGACGTCCGTAAGAGTCCCCTCGTATAAGTCCCAGTCGGCATTCCTAACAGACCACCTAGGTAGACTAGCCACACCTCGACGACCGATACGCGCACCGCTGACAACCACCTTCACCGCGTTGTGGTCGGAGTGGCCCCAATCGGGCAAAACCTCCCACGTGCAGTGAAGCCTATCACACGCCCGGTTACCCAACGTTACGTCGATATCGCTCATGCCCCCCGCGAACCCGCAAAATGTGTAATCCCTGCTTGGTGCGTTTAGGACGACCAAGTCTTTCTCCCCAATAAAGTCCTCAAGCAAGTGCCCGCGTTGGACTCTCTCGCCATATCGGATCTCCCCTTTACTAAACCATAAAGGCGATACCGCATTAGCGTCAGCACCCACTAATAGTGGGTAGTTGCCCGCGACGTTCAACACACGCTCAATGAACCCTATGTCATGCATTATGTTGCCCCCGAATCTGCAATAAACTGAACACAAATACAGTTTACCCAGAGAACCCTGAACCGAGATGCATACCCCTAGTTCTGTGACAAGCTCGGGGACGACCACAACGTCCAGATCGTCATCAACGACAACGACTGCCGCCCTGGGAATCCCCTCGCCGACGTACGCGTAAACGCGCATAGTCGACGGCAAGCCACAGACCCTACCCCCATGCACGAATGGCTCCTGCAAAAGAGCCACCCCTACCGAATCCACCAGCAAAGCTTGACCCACATCATGCATGACATCCCTCGACCTACCACAGTTCAGCTGAATAATGCGCATGCAAGCCATTAATCAGCTGTAATACGCCGCCTAGCCCTCCTCGCTGCCTCAGCATACAGGGGACAGTCCCTGCTGAAGACGGAGTGTCCGGATGGCTTCCCCGCCGTACAGCAGTTCCTGCACTCCTCTGCAGCCTTGCACTCCTTCCCTAAGTGTCCTACCTTCCCACACCTCCTACATGCATTTCCCTCCAACTTGCATTCCCGCGCCATGTGTCCTAGACCATAACACCTATGGCAACGCTGCACGTCGTCTATCTCCCGCACGCGACAGGCACCCCACCCCAAGTAGAGCACCTTCGCGAAAAGCATCGGTTCTATCACTTTGACCGGAACTTCCAAAATAACAACGTTGTTACGCCTGCTAATCAGTCTAACTCGATTGTTAAATTCCTCCCCCGAGAGGATACACGCAAGGTTCTTATGATATAGATCAGCACGAATCTCCTCCTCCTTTAGGTATTCCGGAACGTCATACACAATTACTTTAGGGCCCACCTTCCGGGGTTCCGCAACCTTCAGCCCTAGCTCGGCAAACTTGGCACACGTTTTAATCCGTTTGAGATCGCCCTCAGACGACGTTTCAATGGCTACCCCGTTTTTAACTCGACGCACAGCGTTTACCTTCAAGTCAGCAACCTCCTTCCTACATTCTTTGAGGACCCTCTCTTTTATAACCCCCGACTCTAATGGCTCGTCCCCCCCCGACCGAACAACGACCGCATACGTCTTCTTCGGCGCCGCCTTTACCTTCACCTTTTGTCTCTCGCCCGGCGCAGGCACCGCCGCCGGCGCCGGCGCCGGCGCCCCCTGCTCCCTTATGGCCGGGCCACGCGCCGCGTTCTCATAACCCTCTATGATTTCGCGAAATCTATCCTGCTCTAAAAGACGGCCCTTCATATTCTCATAGCCCACGAGGGTATCAATGAAAACCGCCTCTAAATCACGAACTTTCCCCACCAGGTACTCATACTCTTTTCTACTCATTTTTGTCCCCTTCTCCCCCCCGAAAAAATCTAACAAATTTCCCGTTATTAATCGGAAACTCCCGAGAAGGTCCTCCTCGTCGTTCCCCAGCGAGACGACCCTACGCTTCCGCTTACCCGCGCGCAACGGCAAATCCGTACCCCCCCCCCCCCCTATCCTCCTCCATGTCCGACCCCGACATGCTGGGTTCCCCCAAGGTGATCCCGAGGAATCACCAAGCGAGTTACCCCTAACTACTCCAACGACTTCCCAAAAACCCCCAAGCACCCCCAGTGAAACCCCCAAGCCAACCCCCAATCGAGCCCCCAGACAAAACTACTCTTTACCTGAATCGAAAAAACCACCAAAAAATATTCTAAGTCCACAAAAACGGACTTAGAATAAAATACAAAGTATAAAAAAAACACGTATAAACTAAGTAATTAGCCCAATTAAGCCAATTATGACTTAGAAAAAATCGAAAAAAATATCAAAATCTACCCCAAAAAAGTGACCCGATTTGAATTAAACCAAAACTAACCTATTTGTATTTACAACAATATTACTCACCCCAAAAACCAGACCCCTAGCACCCCCAGAACGGCCGCAAAACCCCAAAAACCACCTCGCAGAGCCAGTCACGGAACTGGGTCACCCCGTGACCCCACGAACCGGAAACTCACTCAGCACACAGAACACCACTAAATACACTGATTTTACAAATTACACCACCAAAACTACAATAGAACCCGAGAAAATGAAATTTTAAAAATAGCCAAAATAAACTCTCCGAGCGCAACGCAAGTACATCCGCACTGTACGACAGCTAGTAGAGAAGTCAACTTCTAGAGTCAGGAGTAATCGAGGAATCAGATTCTCCATGGTCGGCCCCAGTCGTCTTAGTGCACCGCAAACTGAGTAACGGAAACACAAAAGTTCGCCTGTGTATAGATTTCCGTGCACTCAACGGCGTCACGCGCAAGGATGCCTATCCACTCCCCAACTTGCAAGAGACCGTTCAACAACTTCACGGTGCCGCTCTGTTTACTACTCTAGACCTTGCGAGTGGCTACCACCAAGTAGCAGTTGCTGAAGAGGACAAAGAAAAAACGGCTTTCAGCACACCATGGGGCCACTACCAGTGGAACAGAATGCCGTTTGGACTTTGTAACGCTCCCAGCACTTTTCAACGGCTGATGCATTGCGTGTTGAGTGGATTAACTGGAAATAGGTGCTACGTATATCTGGACGACATCATTGTATTTAGCGGAGACGACATGGCCGAGCATACCCTGCGATTAAAAGAAGTTTTTGAGCGGTAACGAAAGAACAACCTAAAATTGAAGCCAGAAAAATGCAGTTTCGCAAAGCACGAAACTCTTTATCTTGGACATGTCATATCTAAGGATGGTGTAAGGCCCGACCCTGCAAAGACCGAGGTAATCGAGAAGTATCCGACGCCAAAAACAGTGAAAGATATACGAGCATTTCTGGGTTTAATCGGTTTCTACCGAAGATTCATATCTAACTTTGCCGAGATAGCGAAGCCCCTCACGAAGTTAACAAAGAAAGACCAACGTTTTGTCTGGGGTGAAGATACACAAGCCTCCTTTGACTATTTACGCATGACTCTGCTTCAAAGCCCAATTTTACAGTTTCCGGATTTCTCAAAAACTTTTGTATTAGCCACTGACGCCTCCAATTTTGCCCTCGGTGCCATACTGAGCCAGGAAGTAGACGGACAAGAACTGCCGATATGTTATGCAAGCAGAACTTTAAATAAAGCGGAGGAAAAATATGCAACGATAGAAAAAGAATGTTTAGCTATCATATGGGCAGTGAAACAGTTCCGATGCTATTTATACGGAAAACCGTTTGTTGTCATCACTGACCATCGTCCTTTAAATTGGTTACTTCAGAATAAAGACGTCAGTGGACGCCTCACTCGATGGGCTCTATCCCTAGCAGAGTACACTCTAAACATCCGTTACCGACCGGGGCGTAAACATAACAACGTAGATGCGCTTTCTAGGATCGTAATAGCTACTGCGGAAGAATATGAACCCATCTGGGAGAGGCAACATATATGCAAGGAGGGGTAAGAATAAAAAGCTGACCAATGCTGACTGCTGACGGATGCTGACCGTACTATAAAGCTTACACTGGCCTACTATGCCAAATAATATCCATAAAGTTATAACGGCCAACGCTATATTATCCAGATAAACCTATTATTATATTATTTTACCAATTTTTATTCATTAAAAGTCTTATAAGTTAAAAAGGTAAATAGGTGACCAATGTTAACGTACGCCGGTAATTATTGAACCATGCTGACCTTATTATTATTTATAAACCCTCTATAATGCAATTTTAGCAATATTTACACATTTCAAGTCTTCCACTTTAAAAATGTTGACATAAGCTGACTATTGTTGAACCATGCTCAAATATATTATTTTATGTTTATAAACCCCTCATAGTGCTATTTTAACAATATTTAATCATTTTAAGTCTCCCACTTTGAAATTGAAAAATGCTGACCAATGCTGACATGCTGACCATTGTTGAAACATGCTCAAATATATTATTTTATGTTTATTAACCCCTCATAATGCTATTTTAACAATATTTAAACATTTAAGTCTCCCACTTTGAAATTGAAAAATGCTGACCAATGCTGACATACGCTGACCATTGTTAAACCATGCTCAAATATATTATTTTATGTTTATATACCCCTCATAATGCTATTTTCACAATATTTAATCATTTTAAGTCTCCCACTTTGAAATTGAAAAATGCTGACCAATGCTGACATGCTGACCATTGTTGAAACATGCTCAAATATATTATTTTATGTTTATTAACCCCTCATAATGCTATTTTAACAATATTTAAACATTTAAGTCTCCCACTTTGAAATTGAAAAATGCTGACCAATGCTGACATACGCTGACCATTGTTAAACCATGCTCAAATATATTATTTTATGTTTATAAACCCCTCATAGTGCTATTTTAACAATATTTAATCATTTTAAGTCTCCCACTTTGAAATTGAAAAATGCTGACCAATGCTGACATGCTGACCATTGTTGAAACATGCTCAAATATATTATTTTATGTTTATTAACCCCTCATAATGCTATTTTAACAATATTTAAACATTTAAGTCTCCCACTTTGAAATTGAAAAATGCTGACCAATGCTGACATACGCTGACCATTGTTAAACCATGCTCAAATATATTATTTTATGTTTATATACCCCTCATAATGCTATTTTCACAATATTTAATCATTTTAAGTCTCCCACTTTGAAATTGAAAAATGCTGACCAATGCTGACATGCTGACCATTGTTGAAACATGCTCAAATATATTATTTTATGTTTATAAACCCCTCATAATGCTATTTTAACAATATTTAAACATTTAAGTCTCCTACTTTGAAATTTAAAAATGCTGACCAATGGTAACATATGCTGACCATTGTTGAACCACGCTCAAATATATTATTTTATGTTTATAAACCCCTTATAATGCTATTTTAACAATATTTAATCATTTTAAGTCTCCCACTTTGAAATTGAAAAATGCTGACCAATGCTCTGACATATGCTGACCATTGTTGAAACATGCTCAAATATATTATTTTATGTTTATAAACCCCTCATAATGCTATTTTAACAATATTTAATCATTTTAAGTCTCCCACTTTGAAATTGAAAAATGCTGACCAATGCTGACATATGCTGACCATTGTTGAACCATGCTCAAATATATTATTTTATGTTTATATACCCCTCATAATGCTATTTTCACAATATTTAAACATTTTAAGTCTCCCACTTTGAAATTTAAAAATGCTGACATATGCTGACCATTGTTGAAACATGCTCAAATAAATTATTTTATGTTTATAAACCCCTCATAATGCTATTTTAACAATATTTAAACATTTTAAGTCTCCCACTTTGAAATTGAAAAATGCTGACCAATGCTGACATATGCTGACCATTGTTGAAACATGCTCAAATATATTATTTTATGTTTATAAGCCCATCATAATGCTATTTTAACAATATTTAATCATTTTAAGTCTCCCACTTTGAAATTTAAAAATGCTGACCAATGCTGACATATGCTGACCATTGTTGAACCATGCTCAAATATATTATTTTATGTTTATAAACCCCTCATAATGCTATTTTAACAATATTTAAACATTTTAAGTCTCCCACTTTGAAATTTAAAAATGCTGACATATGCTGACCATTGTTGAAACATGCTCATATATATTATTTTATGTTTATAAGCCCATCATAATGCTATTTTAACAATATTTAATCATTTTAAGTCTCCCACTTTGAAATTTAAAAATGCTGACCAATGCTGACATATGCTGACCATTGTTGAACCATGCTCAAATATATTATTTTATGTTTATAAACCCCTCATAATGCTATTTTAACAATATTTAAACATTTTAAGTCTCCCACTTTGAAATTTAAAAATGCTGACCAATGCTGACATATGCTGACCATTGTTGAACCATGCTCAAATATATTATTTTATGTTTATAAACCCCTCATAATGCTATTTTAACAATATTTAAACATTTTAAGTCTCCCACTTTGAAATTTAAAAATGCTGACATATGCTGACCATTGTTGAAACATGCTCATATATATTATTTTATGTTTATAAGCCCATCATAATGCTATTTTAACAATATTTAATCATTTTAAGTCTCCCACTTTGAAATTTAAAAATGCTGACCAATGCTGACATATGCTGACCATTGTTGAACCATGCTCAAATATATTATTTTATGTTTATAAACCCCTCATAATGCTATTTTAACAATATTTAAACATTTTAAGTCTCCCACTTTGAAATTTAAAAATGCTGACCAATGCTGACATATGCTGACCATTGTTGAACCATGCTCAAATATATTATTTTATGTTTATAAACCCCTCATAATGCTATTTTAACAATATTTAAACATTTTAAGTCTCCCACTTTGAAATTGAAAAATTCTGACCAATGCTGACATACGCTGAACATTGTTAAACCATGCTCAAATATATTATTTTATGTTTATAAACCCCTCATAATGCTATTTTAACAATATTTAATCATTTTAAGTCTCCCACTTTTAAATTGAAAAATGCTGACCAATGCTGACCATTGTTGAAACATGCTCAAATATATTATTTTATGTTTATAAACCCCTCATAATGCTATTTTAACAATATTTAATCATTTTAAGTCTCCCACTTTAAAATTGAAAAATGCTGACCAATGCTGACCATTGTTGAAACATGCTCAAATATATTATTTTATGTTTATAAACCCCTCATAATGCTATTTTAACAATATTTAAACATTTTAAGTCTCCCACTTTGAAATTGAAAAATGCTGACCAATGCTGACCATTGTTGAAACATGCTCAAATATATTATTTTATGTTTATAAGCCCCTCATAATGCTATTTTAACAATATTTAATCATTTTAAGTCTCCCACTTTAAAATTGAAAAACGCTGACCAATGCTGACATTTGCTGACCATTGTTGAACCTTGCTCAAATATATTATTTTATGTTTATTAACCCCTCATAATGCTATTTTAACAATATTTAAACATTTTAAGTCTCCCACTTTGAAATTGAAAAATGCTGACCAATGCTGACATATGCTGACCATTGTTGAAACATGCTCAAATATATTATTTTATTTTAATAAACCCCTCATAATGCTATTTTAACAATATTTAAACATTTTAAGTCTCCCACTTTGAAATTGAAAAATTCTGACCAATGCTGACATACGCTGAACATTGTTAAACCATGCTCAAATATATTATTTTATGTTAATAAACCCCTCATAATGCTATTTTAACAATATTTAAACATTTTAAGTCTTCCACTTTGAAATTTAAAAATGCTGACCATTGTTGAAACATGCTCAAATATATTATTTTATGTTTATAAACCCCTCATAATGCTATTTTAACAATATTTAATCATTTTAAGTCTCCCACTTTAAAATTGAAAAATGCTGACCAATGTTGACATTTGCTGACCATTGTTGAACCTTGCTCAAATATATTATTTTATGTTTATTAACCCCTCATAATGCTATTTTAACAATATTTAATCATTTTAAGTCTCCCACTTTGAAATTGAAAAATGCTGACCAATGCTGACATATGCTGACCATTGTTGAACCATGCTCAAATATATTATTTTATGTTTATTAACCCCTCATAATGCTATTTTAACAATATTTAATCATTTTAAGTCTCCCACTTTGATATTGAAAAATGCTGACCAATGCTGACATATGCTGACCATTGTTGAAACATGCTCAAATATATTATTTTATGTTAATAAACCCCTCATAATGCTATTTTAACAATATTTAAACATTTTAAGTCTCCCACTTTGAAATTTAAAAATGCTGACCAATGCTGACCATTGTTGAAACATGCTCAAATATATTATTTTATGTTTATAAACCCCTCATAATGCTATTTTCACAATATTTAAACATTTTAAGTCTCCCACTTTGAAATTTAAAAATGCTGACCAATGCTGACCATTGTTGAAACATGCTCAAATGTATTATTTTATGTTTATAAACCCCTCATAATGCTATTTTAACAATATTTAAACATTTTAAGTCTCCCACTTTGAAATTGAAAAATGCTGACCAATGCTGACATATGCTGACCATTGTTGAAACATGCTCAAATATATTATTTTATGTTTATAAACCCCTCATAATGCTATTTTCACAATATTTAAACATTTTAAGTCTCCCACTTTG
Organism: Poecilus cupreus; assembly: GCA_963942605.1. NCBI lineage: Eukaryota > Metazoa > Arthropoda > Insecta > Coleoptera > Carabidae > Poecilus > Poecilus cupreus. The sequence goes on from CAWWDY010001876.1 coordinate 25,751, forward strand.
AAATTTAAAAATGCTGACCAATGCTGACCATTGTTGAAACATGCTCAAATATATTATTTTATGTTTATAAACCCCTCATAATGCTATTTTCACAATATTTAAACATTTTAAGTCTCCCACTTTGAAATTTAAAAATGCTGACCAATGCTGACCATTGTTGAAACATGCTCAAATATATTATTTTATGTTTATAAACCCCTCATAATGCTATTTTAACAATATTTAATCATTTTAAGTCTCCCACTTTGAAATTGAAAAATGCTGACCAATGCTGACATATGCTGACCATTGTTGAAACATGCTTAAATATATAATTTTATGGTTATAAACCCCTCATAATGCTATTTTAACAATATTTAATCATTTTAAGTCTCCCACTTTGAAATTGAAAATTGCTGACCAATGCTGACATAAGCTGACTATTGTTTAACCATGCTCAAATATGTTATTTATTGTTTATAAACCTCTCATAATGCTATTATAACAATATTTGCTCATTTTAAGTCTCACAGTTTGAAATTGAAAAAAGCTGACCATTGCTGACATAAGCTGACTATTGTTTAACCATGCTCAAATATGTTATTTATTGTTTATAAACCTCTCATAATGCTATTTTAACAATACTTACTTATTTTAAGTCTCACAGTTTGAAATTGAAAAAAGCTGACCAACGCTGACATAAGTTGACTATTGTTGAACCATGCTCACATATATTATTTATTGTTTATAAACCTCTCATAAAGATATTTTAACAATACTTACCCATTTTAAGTCTCAAAGTTTTAAAATAGAAAATGCTGACAATGCTGATCTAAGCTGACCATTGTTGAATCACGCTGTCCTATGTAAATTATTATTTATAATTTATAAACCACTAGTAATGTTAATTTAGCAAAAGTTTCTCATTTTAAGTCTCACTGTTTGAAAATAGAAAAAACTAACCCTTGCTGAACATTGTTGAACCTCGCTGTTCTGTGTTAATTGTTGTTTTTAAACCCGAATAGTGCTATTTAGTCCATTTAATAACCTGCTGGCATATATTTTACATAAAACAAGGTATTGGAAAGTTCAGTTTACATCAATAGTTTTTGTATTTTTTTTTATTTGAAACAAATAGTAAAATAATATACACAAAATAAAAATCATACTCGTATATATATATATATATATATATATATATATATATATATATATATATATATATATATATATATATATATAGGCATATTATTAATAAATAAAAATATATTACAAAATATAAAAAAAAAAAAACGAAATATATTAAAGTAGATATGTGGAAGTTCAAATGTAAAGTACCTATTCAGTTATTTCATTACATTCTTTACATAAATAAAATGTAATTTGAAACACTTTTATGTTGTGGTTATGATACCATTTCCTACATTTAACACAAAATACTTGTCGTACAGGATTTGAATTACATTGTTGCAAATTATCACACAGATTTGAATCTACATTGGAATTGGGTATTAATGTTGCTAATTTTTTTTCTGTATCAGTTTCTTCATAAAGAATATCATTACACAATATTGGCACAAAATCGTATATGAAATCATCGTTTACATTGAAGAAATAGGATGGTGTTGTAGTTTTTATTCCAGAATTTAAGATCATATATAACCACTTCCTACCAATATCGCTACTTAAAAATTTTGTTTTACATTTTTCTAATATGGCATAAATATAAAACATGCAATATAAACCACAGTCATTGCCATTTTGTTGTTGTGGACAATCCGTACTACAAAAACTATGCCAAGTTGATAAATCCTCTTGACATTTGGCGCTGTAATAGCACATTTGTACAATGGTAATTAAATTTTTAAAATGTTCCGTATATTTGATTTTATCGCCTGACCGACATGAATCTAATATATATATTTCCCGAGAATTAAATGCAATTATACCTATCATCCAATGATTTTGGTTGTGATGAATTAGCACAATTAACACATCTTTGTTTAATGCTTCATTATGGTACATGAAAGAAACAGCCCTCGAAAAGTGTTTTTGTTCAAGCTGATTATAAATAAAATCTGGTACAAATAATATTCTGTCATCGACTTCATAAGCTTTTAATAATATATGAATAGCATCAATTAATAAAAAATTGTCCAACCAAGCGCCTTTTTTTAAATTTGCATAGTATGGAATGTCATATGCATTTTCGGGTAGAATATATTTACTAGCAAGTTCCATGTTACATCTATATGCCATATCAGGTATTGTTACAGAATTTTCATTTTCTGATATTTCTATTTCTTCGATGTCGTTTTCATACGAATTTAAATCATCAGTGAATAATTGTCTAGGTGTATGTTTCCTTTTAAAATGAGTTGTTGGAGTATGGATAGAATTATATTCTGGGTTTGAAAATTCTGCTAGAAATGAATCTGGTGCAGCCTCCATGCAATAATCAAAATCATGCTGCCGTGGTGGTTTTCTACCACTTTTACCTTCGCCCGGTTTCTTTCTGCCTATTTCAGATAATTTGAACTTTTTAATTTTTTTTGAAATATTACCTTGCATTAATTTTACTGCTATTGAATGATAGCAATTTTTAATATTGCAACTACAAACTTGTTTTTCGTTCCTAAAATTAACTACGTGAAACTGTTCTTTAAACGGATTGCGAACTATAAATACTTGTAATTCTGAATTAAAGGATATTAGTTTATGTTCAATACATAGAGATGCAATATTATGTTGAGATATTCTGAAACCACATTTTCTAAAATATTTTCTCTCGTGAGTATCTGTATTTGTATTTTTTAATGATTTAACTATGTCTTTTAAACTACGAACTCTAATTCCTTCTAAATCCAAAGATAAATTTTTATTTTTAAAATCTTTTTTTTTTGTATAATTTCCCAAATCATTGTAGGCTCTATTAAATTCATGCAAAAAATATTGCTGCATCTTATACATTGCTAATATCAAACCATCTATTTTTAACTCTTTCCAATCTGTCTCTACTTTTACCATTTTGTTTAAACTTTCGCTAATGTTATTGGTCGCATAGCAACCTTTAAAAGCAGAAAATTTATTTGTAAATCCTTTATATGCGTGATTTCTCAAATCTGAAATTAAATGATTTTCTGCATAGTTTGCGAATGATTCTGACCAGTGCATTTTAAATTTATTATATAAATCCATTAATGAATCAACCGTTTCACATTCCAATAAATCATATATATTTTCCCTTATCGCCGCCCAGTCTTTTTTAGCATTATTTTTAATTAACCAATTTTTCACATCTTTTTTTATATGATTCCTACATAATATCAAACTATCCTTCGCTGTGGGTATGCATGATAAAATTGATTGAACAATACCTTCCTCTCTATCAGTTACTATGGGAATATGTTTTAAATTCTTTTCTAAATTTAGCAATTGCGAAGCATGATATTTAAAAAATATTTCATGATGTAATTTAAATTTTCTTTCGTGCAGTAAAAAAAGTACAGGGAAAATTGGATCATTTGATATCTCAATGTTTCTTATTGACAATATAGATAAATAAAAGTCACCCATATTAAACGTGGTATCGTAATTGAAAGATTGTTTGAAAGTTTTATTTTTTCTTGAGCGTTTTAAAATTCTATTACTGAGAGCTATAATTTGTGGATCGCCAAAAACAATAAGAATATTAGGAAAAATTTCAATTCGTAGAACATAATTATTTAATTGTTTAGCTAGTTCACACACACTGTAAATCTCATCATCTGAAATTTGTGTCGATTGTTTTAGAGCTAATTTCACATTTTTTATTTGAACAGTATCCCGGGGTGCTGCAATTCTCTCCACATCTTCAAAAATAGAATTGGGTGCACTAAGGTTGTCTATTTCTTTTTGAACACAGGCTTGAACTTCTTCATATATTTTATGAGGATTAATTTCCGGTGCACTTTTTTCTTTTATTAGCGACAATGTGCTGGGCAACGTACGAACAAATTTTCTACTATGTTTTGAATTTCCGTGAGCAAATGGTACATATATTGTATCATCGCCAACATAATGAACCACCGCAACAAAAATATTGTCATGCAATTGTTTTATAGGTAAATAAACATGTTTGACAAAGTCCTTACTATAGTGTGTGTTCATTGGAGCAGTCCGTATCGCATAATATTTTTTGAATATATTTAATGTATGAAATTTTCGAGAAGCATATTGTCGCCATCTATATTGGTCCGCCAAGTAATCTTTACAATGAAATTTGTCTAATTTGTACACTAGCAAAGATCCACTTTTCGGTAAACTTGGTGGAATTTGTAATAGTTCACCGTCATATGTTCCATGCTGCACATCATCCAGAATTTTACTCACAAAATTAATGTCAATATCCATTTTTCTAGAAAAATTTTATAAATAACTTTCAATTGTATATTTAGAAACTAAAATTTAATTACCTGAATCTTGTAAGTTGTCGATTAAGAACACTAATATATAATATATGTATATATAAACTTCCTTCTCGATCTGAAGTGTTTAGATAGTTTTATCGTATACAGGAATACGGGATTCCCATATCGTACCTACTGCTTTGAATGTGCTACAGACATAACCTACTATATACAGTGCTGCCAACCGCAGCGATTTTGGGCTTCCAAACTATCAAGAGATGGCGCTGATCACACTTCTCTAGCGGTACATGTCAGATTCATTTTGTATGGTCTTCTATGGCGAATGCGTGCTTTAGTTGTGGTAATTTGTGTTTTATTAGTGTATTTGATAGATTTGTTTAGATGTTATTATTATTAATTATTGACTATAGTTATATTTACATTAGCCATTAGTTGTTTTGTAGTTTTTTATTGTAGGTAAGTAGTTATTAACTGTAGCATTATTTTGTTTAAGATAGGTTATCATTTTTCTTTGTTGATATTAGTTTGTAGTTGTATATATTTTCTAGTAGTATTTAATATTCATATTTTTGTAGTTATTTGTTGTTTTTTTCAGTAGTTTTATTTTATTTTAGTTTAAATAGTAGTATAGATTCATTTATTTGCTTAGATTTAGATAGTATATGTAAGTTCGCACGTTGCTCTTTATCTTCTAGAAGCATGGTAGAAGGCCAGCAAATAATAAATAGTGGCCACATAATATTATGTGGAAGTACATCAACAATATCATTGCAATTTTCAATGCTCTTTTCCATGCTTTTAATTTGTCACACTGTCACACATCATTGTGACACCCCATTTATTCTTCACACAAACTAGTCTTTCACCTTTTTTGAGAATGAATGAAATCGAACTGTTCGACTTTTATTAGCAGAAGAACTGCAGCCATAACAATGCAAATATTTCTGTTTTTAACAGGTTTTTTTGGAGAAAACTCCATCTTAACCTCTAATCTACAAATTAAATGTAGTACTTATTTAAATAATATGTCACAGATAAATGTAATACTACCATTGAAATTCTTCTATAGTCACTACTGTTGATATAAATTTAGAAAAAATAACAAATAAGTTCAAATTCTTTAAACAAATAAAAACTCAGAATAAACGTAGAAAAACACAATGTACCGCGAGACGTAGTTCAGAATTCTGCCGCTAGTTAGCGTATTTTAATATTGGAAGCCCAGTTTTAGAGGTACGTAGCGGCGACTGCAGACAAATCAACCAAAAGTAGCGACTTTTTAAATTATTGTGTTATTTTTCGAGAATTCTTTTAATCCTCAAATTTACATATATTTTTATTATTTTAAAGCGCTCTATGTCGGCGACTGTACGCTAGATGGCGAACAAATGCAGTAATAAAATTAATAGGCATGGCCAATGTTGCTAGCCGTTCGTAACCAAGGTACCTACTCCGTAAAACAGAGCCAAAAGCTAGACTTAAACTATGATGTCATGTAATAGCTGTCTCTATGTTCGGAATAAAGGCCTGTGTCCACGGTGATAGAAATCGGTCCGAGATCTCGGACATAGTTCTCGAATCTAAAACTTGTATCGTGGACACTACCAACTTGGACGAAACAATTGAATAGAAAACTATGATGAAAAAACGCGTTCTGTCCGATTTTTTCATACTAGTTGCTAACTTCATATAGATGTTACCAAATTAAAATTTTGACGTTTAATGTTTAAAAAGCTGAAAAATTTTCAATCAAAGCTGAAAATTAGGATTTTGAAACAGTTTCTAAAACATGAAATATATTTTTTATTTATATCTCGTATAAACAATATTAATTTACTTATGTCAGAATAATTTCTTGAGTTATATTTTATTAGTTTTTAGTATTGGTAAAATTGACTGAAGCTAACTTCATAAATTCAACTAACCTGACATCTGTTGTCATACGAGTTCACTATTTATGATATAGAACTATATCCTAGATCTATGACCGATTTCTATTACCGTGGACACAGGCCTTAAGGATGTTGACCCTATTATAGTGATTTTGGTACGTCAATATTTTCATAATTTTTAAGTTGGAAGCTATATATATTACTAATTTAAAAATAAAACAAAAAAAAATCAAAGTGACGTCAACCATCAATCACCAAATAAAAATGTCAGTGTCATGATACAGAGATAGCTCTATGAAATAAAAACATCAACGGTGGTAGCTATAAACCGCCCAGGGGATAGAAATTGACATAACTTTATATAGGTATGTCGACATAGAGCTATTTTTAAAAGTTACAGAATAAGTTTCCAAATGTCGCTACACAATGAAATAAAAGTTGCCATTTTCGCTATAAAAATTATTAAAAGTCGCTACTTGGTCGCTATACAATTAACAAACAATAAGAAATTGTACAAATACTTTATTAAAAATTTACCAATAGATGCATATACAAGAAAAAACTCATAACTGATTCTATCTCTTTTAGACACAATGCTAAAATTTGTTTTCTTATCGGTCACCACGCTCAAAAAGTGTAACTTAAATTAATATCAAAGAAAAAAATACTGCATAAATAAAATAAAGAAATAATTATAATTGCATATAAGTTGATAAAAAATGCTATGCAATAGCTTTACTGCGGCAGTCCCCGAGTGCCACACTTATTTTTTTGTTTTGTTTTAATATCAGTCAACATTGAAAATAACTACGTCTGCATTTCCATGTGGAATAATTAAAATACTTTTCACGACATGCCATAAAACCAAGCATTCTTCTCTCGAAATAGTGAGGATAATAAAGAAGAGTTACCAATATGAATGTTATTTACAAAAAATATATAGTAAAAATTATAAATAAATACCCAATTTCTTTGAAAATACTTATTTTAGTGATATACACCTTTAAATTGTTTTACAATAATGTCTTATATTTTTCTTTTTCTAGACTACATCACATTTTGACAACTTTAGTATATATTTAAGATTTGTTCATTGGCAACACTGCTACCCCACCTTGCATCTGATAACCTAATTTTTTACATGTCAATTGTTGTCAAAGTGTATTTTAGGTCCGAGCTAATCGTTTTTATAAACATGTCGTTAAAAATATATTGTGTCTATGTCTAACACGAGAGGAAAGCCCTTTTTCCACTCTCGCACGAATTGCCTCATGAACGCAGTGGGAAAAAGAAGCGCTTTCCTCTCTAGTTTGACAAATAACTATTGTGCCACTTGTACAATATTTTTAAATATATACCAGTTATTAAAATTATATTACAAACAATAATTAGCATAGGTAAGCGTTGTTCAAAAAAGGTCAGCTTAAGTCAGCATTAGTCAGCTTTTCTCATTTTCAAACTGTGACACTTAAAATAAGTAAATATTGTTCAAATAGCATTATGAGGGGTTTATAAACAATAAATAATATATGTGAGCATGGTTAAACAATAGTCAGCTTATGTCATCATTGGTCAGCTTTTTTCAATTTCAAACTGTTAGACTTAAAATGAGCAAATATTGTTATAATAGCATTATAAGGGGTTTATAAACATAAAATAATATATTTGAGCATGGTTCAACAATGGTCAGCATATGTCAGCATTGGTCAGCATTTTTCAATTTCAAAGTGGGAGACTTAAAATGATTAAATATTGTTAAAATAGCATTATGAGGGGTTTATAAACATAAAATATTATATTTGAGCATGGTTCAATAATGGTCAGCATATGTCAGCATTGGTCAGCATTTTTAAATTTCAAAGTGGGAGACTTAAAATGATTAAATATTTTTAAAATAGCATTATGAGGGGTTTATAAACATAAAATAATACATTTGAGCATGGTTCAACAATGGTCAGCATATGTCAGCATTGGTCAGCATTTTTCAATTTCAAAGTGGGAGACTTAAAATGATTAAATATTGTTAAAATAGCATTATGAGGGCTTTATAAACATAAAATAATATATTTGAGCATGGTTCAACAATGGTCAGCATATGTCAGCATTGGTCAGCATTTTTCAATTTCAAAGTGGAAGACTTAAAATGATTAAATATTGTTAAAATTGCATTATGAGGGGTTTATAAACATAAAATAATATATTTGAGCATGTTTCAACAATGGTCAGCATATGTCAGCATTGGTCAGCATTTTTCAATTTCAAAGTGGAAGACTTAAAATGATTAAATATTGTTAAAATAGCATTATGAGGGGTTTATAAACATAAAATAATATATTTGAGCATGTTTCAACAATGGTCAGCATATGTCAGCATTGGTCAGCATTTTTCAATTTCAAAGTGGAAGACTTAAAATGATTAAATATTGTTAAAATTGCATTATGAGGGGTTTATAAACATAAAATAATATATTTGAGCATGTTTCAACAATGGTCAGCATATGTCAGCATTGGTCAGTATTTTTCAATTTCAAAGTGGGAGACTTAAAATGATTAAATATTGTTAAAATTGCATTATGAGGGGTTTATAAACATAAAATAATATATTTGAGCATGTTTCAACAATGGTCAGCATATGTCAGCATTGGTCAGCTTTTTCAATTTCAAAGTGGAAGACTTAAAATG